>MU224107.1:3436120-3451530 GCA_018584345.1 Thuja plicata
AGAGAGAGAGAGAGAGAGAGAGAGAGAGAGAGAGAGAGAGAGAGAGAGAGAGAGAGTATGTCTCCAAATGGGCAAACTCACTTGGCAAGTGTATGACCAAATGTTAAATATGCATGCATTGGGCATCTCAAAAAGTGACGATGCATATCTCAGCCATGTGAGGTGAGACAAAACTCTTAAAATTACCAACTGTGGACTTAAAAAATATAAGAATCTTCTATGTAGGATAAAATATAATTATTTGTTGATAAATTCATTATGTACACCAACTTCTTGTTGAGCTACAAGTTATATGGACTAGCTTGAACTCAAACCTAGTACCTTTCAATTGTTAATGGAGTGATCTACCAACTTATATATTGATTAATCTATGAAAAAAACATTTAAATTAGATTTCCAATGCCCCCTTTATCCACACTATACATGTTTGGGGTTCATAATATAGCTCTAATGTACTACTTATTGAACTAGAAATCACATGGACCACCTAAGAATCAAACCTAGGAAAATAACATATTTTTGTTGTTGAAGTGCTCTTCTAATTAAGCTAATGACCCTTCCATGGACAACCATCATTTTTACATATAAATATTTATTTACAAAAAAAACCACAAATAAGAATATGTAAGAATAGAAAATATCATAAGCATGAGTTGAACACTGTGTTAAATGTACAAAAGAGCCTTGATTATAAAGGTAGGGGTGCGAAGGTGAGAAGCTAGGAGTAGAAATTTGATTGTCCCACCAAGAATGCAACAATTGTATAATTCTATAGAAAATTGTTGGGATAATTTGTGAGTTCATATGAGGTGAGCCAAAAGATGATATGTTTTCCAAGTAAGCTTTAGTGTGGACATGACTCTCCTAGGTAGGCTAAATCTAACTAGATTGATAATTACTCTTTTCACACTAGTAACAAGTATGTGCAATAGCCATGTACTTTACTTTTGCAATAGAGAATGCAACCATGGTTCACCTCTTTCTCATTTAACTGACTCCACCTCCAAATAGGGTGAACACACATCCCTTGATTGACCTCTTGTATCTAAATTAATAGCCCAATTTGTATCAATAAGCTTTGTATATGCAACATCTTACCTACATAATTAGTCCCATAAAAAATAATATAATAAACAAAATTCCCACAAAAAAAATTCAACACTAGTTTCACATAATTCTAATTCACTTTTCCAACTTTAGACATAAATTTTTTGAGAAGCCCCATTGCTTGAGAAATATTGAATCTAGTAGAAGTAGATGGATACAATAGGCAAACTACTATAATATTATAAGTAACATAAACATATATTCAAAACCATCATTTGACTTTGGTGACTGTATAGAAAATAAGATATCACTTAACAACAATAGTACGTTGAAAAATTAAACCATTAAAGGTCATTAATCATGATAATTCATAAATGAAAATGAAAATAACCACAAAGATAATGCAAACCATAAATCAAGATATTCATGGAGAAACTATTGTACTCAAAAAGTCCACATCCAAAGATATCAAGTTTTATATTTATCCTTCGAAAGATTTACATCACTACAACTTCAAACCCCTTTTAATTTCTATATCACTTTGCTACTACTACAATACATGAACAAAATTGTCTAACCTCCATGTCCAAATTCCAAGTTATAAAATCACACGATAAACCCATGTTATGGTTTTGAAAATATTTATAAGCCCTAATGAGGTTTGGTACCCATATTGGTTGGACTCAAATTCCAATATCTCCTTTGGTCTAAGATTCCTCTAGCTATTATTAGCATATCCCTTTATATGTTATCATTGTTTCATAATCAAGACTATTTTACTACCAAAACCTAGACATCCAATTTTTTCCATTATCTTATGCATTAGATGCCTTATGGCAAGTGCCCAACATTGTCAAAAGGTTGGCCAAGATTCTAATATGAGCTCCCTCTTATATGCTCTTAAATTATAGAAGCATATGTGATGCATGAGCATCTTGGGTTCTTGGAAATCTTGTATTAACCAAAAATATGTTTGTTTTGGTTCAATATCTTATTGGAGACTGCTCGGTAAAGTTCTCAGTAACTGCTTTGCTTGGTCGATTGAAGGTTTGTTGTTTCACCACTTGGGCTCGGTTACTTGTTTTGGTTGGGTTCACCAATGGGGTCTTAGTGGATTGTTCTTGGCTGCTTGATGATTTTCACCGACTAGTATTTGCGCTCGGTACTATTTCTCACCGAGTTAGTTTTCGGACATTGGATCTTCTGGCCAACATATGCATTTAATTTTTGTAGCATAATTAATGTTGGGATCTCTCATTGGGATGCATGTAGACCTAAATCTAGGTCTTTTTTGTTTCCTATGTTGGATCTTTAGGATCTTTGGTGTCGACCTCTTTTGTGGTCTCTTGTATATATTTAGTTTCTTTTCTTAGATTTAGGCAACAATTTTTTAGTAGGAATTGGGATAGACGATTTGGATCTCAAGTCTGTGACCTCACATATATGAGGACTATTCTGGAAATATTTTGAGTGTATAGGGTCATAACCGAGAAGGCCTTATAGCCCATAATGTATGATGTTTGATGAAATAAATAGAATAATCTATTTTCTTTCTCTCTCCTTCATGTGTATGTTGCTTCTGATTTGTTCTGCAAGTTGGTTTGGATAGTTGGGGATACCTTGGGCCTTGGTTGTCCTTACCCTCCTTGTGTGAGGTGGTATCAGAGCGAAGGTGAGATATGAGGTTCTTTCTTGTGAACCCTAGTGATATTTTTTGTATAATAGCAGATTGTGATCTGACCTACAATTGCAGAGGATTTCAAGATGGTTCATGGGAGAGGAAAGTAGATCCAGGTCTAGCTGATATGCTTAGATAGATTGCTGCAAGATTGGAATTTGTTGAGATAGCCCAGCGCAAAGGAAAATATCTTGAAGATGTTAGTGAGGATGAAGTTGAAGAAGTGCAAGGAGAAGTCGAACATGCACCTGTGATGGATCAGGAAGAAGAGAGATTCCTGCGAGCATTAACAAGTTTGAAGTCCAAACCTTAGTTTAATCCTATTGAGTATAGTGGAAAGTTGGATTATGATGAGTTGATAGATTGGATAACCAAAATGGAGAAATACTTTGAGTATGAGAATATATCAGAGAAGAAAAAGGTGAATATTGCAAGTACAAAGTTGAAAGGCCATGCATCCTTATGGTGGGAACATATGAAATTGGATCGAAAGAAGAAGGGTAAAGACAAGATCAAGGTATGGGACAAGATGATAAACAAATTGAAAGGAAAGTTTCTACCTTGTGATTACTAGATTAACCTAGTTAGGAGAATGCAAAGTTTGAAGCAGAAAGATAGCTCGGTAAAAAATTACACTGAGGAATTTTACAGATTGGACATCAGATCTGGAAATGTTGAAGATGAGGTGGAAAGAACAGCAAGATATATGAATGGATTACGAAGTTCTATACAATATGAGATCAGCTTAGTAAAGATGGAAATTATTGAAGAGGCATATCATTTTTCTCTAAAAACTGAGGAGAAATTGAACAAAATATATGAACAAAGGCAAAGAGGAAGAGGTGGTAGATTCCCTAGAGGAAGAAGTAGATCTTATGGTGAAAATAGTAGATCTGATCAGGACAAAACAAATTAAGACACACCTCAAGACAAAGGTAAGACCGAGTGGAAAGGTGGAAGCTTATTCCATGGAAGAGGCAACTACTCCCAAGGTGGTTATAGCAGAAGAGGGTTCCAAGGAACTTGTTATAATTGTGGTGAAGAAGACATAGATCTTTTATGTGTACACATGCAAGCAATAAAGTCGGTAGTTGTAGAAATGATTTGGTGCAAGAAGAGTCACCAAATGAACCTGAGAAGGAAGGAAACCTAATGGTTAGAAGAATATTATTGAGAAAATAGCAAGATCCTGTAAGGAAAATTTTGTTCAAGACTAGATGCAGAGTTGCAGACAAAGTTTGGAAAGTAATTGTTGATAGTGGGAGCTTGGAGAATCTAGCATTAGAGGAAATGATCACAAATTTGCAGTTGGAAAGACTGAAGCACCCGAAGCCTTATCAGATTTCATGGATCAAGGATAAGCATACATAAATGGTGAGTGAATAATGTTTTGTGAATATGAAAATTGGAAAGTATTATGATAAGGTGTTGTGTGATATTATGCCAATGGATTGTTGTCATATTTTGTTGGGTAGACCTTGTAAATATGATAGACATGTTATACATGATGGGAGAGTAAACAAATATACTATTTGGGTAGGTGGTAAGAAACAAATCTTGTTACCTTTGGTTAAAGAATCTATTGGTGAGATATGTACATCTGTGAAAGTTTGTTTGATGGAAGGTAGACAGTTTGTTAAGGATTTGAAAAGGAATGATATTTGTTATGCTTTGATTCCTAACAAACTGAGTAAGAACATAAAAGATAAAGTTCCTGAAGAAGTTGAGAAATTGCTCACCGAGAACAAGGATATCATTTTAGATAATGTACCTAATGGTTTTCCACCAATGAGAGATATTAGTCATTGTATGGATCTAATTCCTGGAGCTAGTTTTCCAAACAAGGCACCACACCAGTTGACATCGACCAAGAATGAGGAACTCAACCGACAAGTTCATGAGTTGTTGAACAAGGGTTTGATCAGAGAAAGTTTGAGTCCATGTGTAGTACTAGCAATGTTGGCACCTAAGAAGAATGGAGAATGTGCACTGATTCAAGAGCAATCAACAAGATAATCGTTAAGTATAGATTTCCTATACCGAGGATGGATGATATAATGGATTATTTGAGTGAAGCAAAATATTTTACCAAAATTGATTTGAAGGGTGGATATCATCATATTAGAATCAGAGAGGATGATGAATGGAATATTGATTTCAAGACAAAAGAAGACTTGTATGAATGGTTAGTTATGCCCTTTGGTTTAACTAATGCACCGAGTACATTTATGAGGCCAATGAATGAATTTTGAAGAAATTCTTTAAATAAATGTGTGATTGTATACTTGGATGATATTCTGATATTCAGTAAGACCAGAGAAGAGTATTTAATGCATAGAAGATAAGTGTTGCAGAGACTGAAAGAGGAAATGTTGCTGATTAATTTGAAAAAGTGTTCCTTCATGAAAGAAAAACTTGTGTATTTAGGTTTTGTAATTTCAGCTAGTGGTTTGAAGATGGATCCTGAGAAATTTGAAGCTATACTTAGTTGGCCTACACCTGAGAATGTCAGTGAGGTAAGATCATTTCATAGATTGACAAGTTTTTACACGAATTTTATCAAAAATTTCAATTCTATTTGTATTGCTATGACTGAAACAATGAGAGGAGACAAAATAGAATTCAAATGGACACATGGAGCTGATAAAATTTTTGAGACTTTGAAACAAAAGGTTCTTGAATTACCTGTATTAGCCTTACTTGATTTCAATAAAGTATTTCAAGTTGAATGTGTTGCAAGTGGTAGTGCAATAGGAGTTGTGTTGAAACAAGAAGGTAAACCTGTTACTTTCTTTAGTGAAAAGTTGAATGATGCTAAAAGGAAACATTTTGTCTATGATCAAGAATTCTATGCTATCGTTCAAGCTCTGAATAAATGGAGACATTATTTGATGCCGAGTGAATTTGTGTTATATACTAATCATGAGGCTTTAAAATATTAGGGTAGTCAGAATAAGTTGAATCAGAGACATATGAAATGGGTAGAGTATTTGCAAAATTTCACATTTGTGATAAAGCATGAGAGTGGAGTTTCTAACCGAGTTGCTGATGCATTGAGTAGAAGAAGATCTTTGTTGACTGAAATAAAAATTGAGGTTCTTGGTTTTGAAGATATGAAGCATTTGTATGAAAATGACCCTAATTTTTCTGAGTAGTGGAGAATGTGCAGAGCACCTATTCCAAATCAACCGAGTAAGTATGAAGACTATTACATTCAAGAAGATATGTTGTTCAAAGGTGTTCAGTTATGTATACCGAGAGGATCAATGAGAACTAATCTGATAAAGGAAAAAACATAGTAGTGGTTTGGATGGACATTTTAGTATTGATAAGACATTGAGTTTACTTAAGGAAAGGTTTTTTGGCCTCATTTGTATAAAGATGTTTGAAAATTTGTGAAAAGCTGTGGAGTTTATCAAGTTGCAAAAGGATTAAGTCAGAATATTGGATTGTATACACTGATTTTTATTCCTACGAAACCTTGGAGTGATATCAACATGAATTTTGTTCTTGGCTTACCAAGGACAAAAAGAGGTAATGATTCCATATTTGTTGTCGTGGATAGATTTTCTAAGATGACACATTTCATACCATGTAGAAAAATATCAGATGTAGTACATATAGTAGATATTTTCTTTAAGGAGATTATAAGATTGCATGGATTACCAAAGAGTATCATCTCTGACCAAGACAGTAAATTTGTCAGCTATTTTTGGAGAACACTTTGGAATAATTTGGACACTGAGTTGTAGTATAGTTCTACATTTCATCCATAGACTGATAGACAAACAGAGTTTGTAAACTAAAGTTTGGGTAATTTGTTGAGATTCTTAGTTGGAGACACGCTGAGTAATTGGGATTTGATATTGGCACAAGCAGAGTTTGCATGTACTAGTTCAGTGAATAGAAGTACTGGAAAGACACATTTTGAGATTGTTAATGGCACACAACCGAGAGGTATATCATACTTGAGAGATATTGCTAGAGAAGAGAAGAAAAGTGATGAAGTAGAAAAATTTGTTGAGTTTATGAAGACATTGCATGAGGAAGTGAAACATAAGTTGGAGAAAAGTAATAAAAAATACAAGGATAGTGCAGATAGGTCAAGAAGATATAAGACTTTTGAAGTTGGTGATGCAGTTATGGTTCAGGTGAAGAAAGGCAGATTTCCTATTGTAACATATGGTAAATTGAAGATGAAGAAAATTGGTCCTTGCAAGACATTGAGTAGATTTGACAGTGGAAATGCTTATGAAGTAGAATTACTTGATGGCATGGATACATCACCTATATTCAATATTTCAGACTTGTATGAGTAACATGAACCTGATGAAGAAGTGATAGTACCAAGTGATCATCCTAAGAAATAGATAGAAGAATTTGAGTAGATTTTAAAATAGAGAGTTGGCAGAAGAAAAAGAGGAAAGGATTAAATGGAATATCTGGTAAAGTGGAAGAACAGACTGATTGAGGACTCATCTTGGATTTCTCAATCTAAGTTGGAATCAATTCAGGTTTTACCTTATTCATGATTCAGAGAATCATTTCTTTTAACCCCAGGTGTCTGATGCAGGAGCATCTTGGGTTCTTGACAATCCTGTATCAAGCAAAAAATATGTTTGTTTTGGTTTGGTATCTTGTTGTAGATTGCTCGGTAAAGTGCTTGGTAACTGCTTTGCTTGATCGGTTGAAGGTTTGTTGTTTCACCTCGGGCTCGGTTACTTGTTTTGGTTGGCTTCACCGATAGGGTCTCGATGGATTGTTCTTGGTTTCTCAATGATTTTCACCGACTGGTCTTTACGCTCGGTAGCCTTTCTCATCGAGTTAGTTTTCAGACGTTGGATCTTCTGGTTGATGTATGCATTTAATTTCCATAGCATAATTAATGTTGGGGTCTCTCATTGGGATGCGTGTGGACCTAAATATGGGTCTTTATTGTTTCTTATGTTGGATCTTTAGGATCTTTGGTGCCGACCTCTTTTGTGGTCTCTTGTATATATTTAGTTTATGTTCTTGGATATAGGAAACCATTTTTGAGTAGGAATTGGGATATAAGATTTGGATCACAGGTTTGTGAGCTCACACGTATGAGGACTATTCTATAAAGATTTTGAGTGTATAGCCCATTGTAATCAGGAAGGCCTTACAACCCATCATGTATGATGTTTGATGAAATAAATAGAATAATTTGCTTTCTTTCTCTCCCTTCCTGTGTATGTTGCTTCCGATTTGTTCTGCAAGTTGGTTTGGATAACTGGGAGTGCCTTGGGCCCTGGTTGTCCTTACCCTCCTTGCGTCAATATGTCATATATGAACACTATAAATTCCATTAAAGATGCTCTTACATACCTCCAAATATGTTGAATCATGCTTATAAATTCAAGACAAAAGTTGGATGCATATATCCTCATGTAAGAACAAATATAGTACAAACCAAAATCTATACAATCCTAAAATATGTCTCAAACTTTCCCAAGTAGAGACAAAATGAACAAAAGATGTTTTAATAAAAAATACAAAATATTAATACTTCACCATTTGGATTTGAAGGTTGATATGCCTCATCCCATTAGATCCCATAATAGTGTGCTACATTTTATAATGTAAGCGAGGCAGTGAAAAATTAACATGTACTAATTTTTTTTAATTTTGTCAATTATAGAGAGCACACAATAGAGAAATCAATTAAAGTAAACTCTCGTATCATTTTCTATGGAGACTCATGTTGTCATTCAAATAATTAATAAATAATTTATATCATTTTTTATTTTTATTATTATTTATTGGGTGATATTATTTCATATTGCACAACTTCCGCTAGAAATTAAAGAATCTATAATTTATCAGAATCATCAAATTACTAATAATTATCATTAACAACCATAAATTAATATAAATTAAGCAGAATGATTGACCTCACTCCTTACAACCCAATTTGGGGTGTAAAAGTATTAAACACCTAATACCATAATTGAGATTATTTCTTTAGACCATACGAAGACCAATCGAACTCAAACAAACCAATTTTTACTTTCCTTTTACCAAAAAGAATATTTTTTTTATATGAATTGTTTTTATAAGATCTCCATGCAAAAAATAATTTGAACATCAATAGGCTCTACTTCAAAATCAGAAGTAGTAGCAATAAAATTTCCAAAAATTATATTAGTAAGTTTTACAATAGGAAAAATTATTTCACAAAATTCCATCCCTTAAATCAAGGAGTAACCTTTCACTTTGACTCTAGCTTTATACATTTATGACTTATCATATGCTCTAAATTCTTGTTAAAAACCTATTTGTATTTAATGAGATTTCTCCTCGAAAGAACTCTAATAGATCCCAATTCTAACATTTGTCTATGATAATCATCATCTTACATGACCTATGTCCAAGATTCATAGCCATTTAAAGAAATACATTTCTTCATAAAACTAGATTTATCATCATTCTAAGATAAAACAAATACATAACTGTGAATTTAGTGGACTACACCCATCATTCAATGGTGCAATAAGATGCTTCTCCTCATGTCTTATTGTAAAATATTCTTTAGAACTTTATCTTCCTCTACATTCTCCTATCCAACCTATTATTTTTGTATAGTGAATCTTCTTGATCCTTTATTTTAATTTCAAAATGTACAATCACCTTCTCTTTTTCTCCTCAAATATCTAAGATGAAAAATAGCACTAATTTCCTTTGAAACCACTTCTCAAGGACATACCATTTCCAAGCTTACTCTTAACATTCTCACCATATCCAATGAAAAATATATATCATTTTTTAATCTTTAAAAGCCAGTTTAGATAATTATAGGAAAAATATCTTTTACTTGTCCACACATTATATGATATCTTATCAACTAGAGAGTAACATGTATATTAACTATGTAACAAGTAGAACTTACAACCTCAATGTGAAAGTACTAGTCCAATTGAGCACTACTCAACATACTTCTAGCTTTGTCCATCAATGTTTTGTTACAACATTGTTATTATGTCATTTTACCATGGTGTATAAGGACTTATCTTATATCTCATAATACTTGTATGTTTGCAAGGTAGGGAAATATGGTTCACTATCCTATGCATGAAACTAGGAATCTTGGGACTATTTACCATTTACATTGGAAGGAGACTAATCAAGTTGGCTCAAGATGTTTGGGCACAAGATGAATTTAGTGGTCCTTCATGATGGGTTGAATATGACTATGTGACTTAC
This sequence comes from Thuja plicata, assembly GCA_018584345.1. NCBI lineage: Eukaryota > Viridiplantae > Streptophyta > Pinopsida > Cupressales > Cupressaceae > Thuja > Thuja plicata. The sequence continues at coordinate 3,446,070 of MU224107.1, forward strand.
GTACACATGTAAAAAAAAAGAAAATATTGGGTTGAAAGGGGTTTTCCCAGTTTAAACCTCAATTTTAGAATTAACCTTGAAATTGGAATGTAATTGAAATATAATTGAAAGTGTGGTGATATGTAACAAAGGCTAGATATGTGAATTGAAATGTATTATACCTTGTTGATGTGACACTCTTTGGATGTGATGAAAAATGTTGATGTGGTAATATGGCTCCATAATATCTAAAAGGAAAATCACGAACACTTGATTGCATGAAGGTTTTTGAAGCTTGCCACAATGCTAGATCTGAATAAGAATGCTTTGAATGCTTAGGTTCTTGATTGAAACTTGTGTGTGTAAAAATGAGGGAGGTAAACTTATTTTTATACTTGTCTCTAGCATTTTGGGATGTGAATTTGTGAGCAAGTTGATACAGGTTTTAATCCCTGCTCCTGCAAACTAACCATTGTACATTTAAAATTTGGGGCCAAAATAGAGGGAGTGGGTCACCCAAGGCGATCCAATTTGAGGATTAGGTCGCCCAAGGTGACTTATTCCCCCTAATTCAAGTCTAAATTAGGACCTGGGGTTCTAAATGATAGGAGGAAGTTTATTTTTGGTTGGAATTGATTTGGAATCATGGTATCAAGTATGAGAGTCTATAAACGCTAAAATAGGCGTAGGGGAGAAATAAATTGCATATGGATTCAATTTATAATGCTACATGTATCCCCAAATACTAGAATCTTACCTCATTCAACCACATGCAAGGAAAAAAGACAGACAAAACCTCCTAGTCAACTATTTGAAGAGAACACAATAATTAAAATATCTCAAGCACTAATATCATTCTTAAAATATTATTGCAAGAGAACAAGTGGTCACATGGAAAGAGAAAGAGTATACATCAAAGATAAGACAAGACATCATTGTACTTCCACCTAGAAAGGTGTGTTATGCTATGAGATAATAGAGGAGAGAGAAATGAAACCATGGATTTTGTGGGCTAGAAAGTTGTGTTATGCTAGGTGATCCATGTGAAGAGAGGGGGAAGAGTCAAAAGAAAATTTCATTATGCTGGTCAGCTCATCCTAAGAGAGTTATGTACAGAGAGAGTCAATGGGCTAGAAAGTTATGTTATGAGCTACTCAATCCATCTTGAAAATGTCAGTGCAAAGGAAAGGGCAAAATAGTCTATCAAGTTGTGTTATGGTAGTCAACCAATCCTAAGGATAACTAGGAAAATCATTGTATACAAGGAAATCTGCTAAAAAATAGTGCAAAGGAGATTTATCTAGTCCTAGCAAGTTGTTTTATGCTAGTACATCCTACCTGAAAGATTTTGAATAAGGATAACCAAATAATTCATGATGTTTTTGAGGAAATCCTACAATGTAAGGACCAAATAAAGCAAAATGTTCATAAGGAATTCCTACAACATAAGGATAACCCAAAAAAGTATTATGTTCATAAGGAAATATTGTAATAGAAGGATAACCAACCAAATCACAATGCTCATAAGGAAGTCATGCAACATTTGAAGCAAGGAAGCCATATATATGCCCTCCCTTAAGATGTAAATACAGGACTATGAAATAACATCTTAAGGAAAATAAAAACAAGGATATACACATTTAACACCAAGGAGATATCCTTTAAGCAACATTGTACATATAATCCAAGCCATATAGGTCGTGACTCTTTTGAGGTAAGGAAGAGATAGTTGTAAAAAGACATCTTGCAACAAGTGTAAAGGGATACTTTTGAGGGATGCACAAGAGGAAGAAGAGATGTTTTCTCAAAGAAATCTACCTCCAAGAGGATATCTTGAACTAAAATAACATCATTGAAAAATAGAGGGGAAGGAGAGAAAGAGTTCACACTTTCCCCCATTGCCAGGTAAAGGGATTCTTGATGGAGGACAACACACTTTCGGTCCCAAGTGAGGTATTTATTTACGCTCTCAAGAAAGGAAGAGGTTGTAATCAAGGATACACACCTCTTGGAAAATGAGAAAATCCTTGAGCAAAATAAATAATTTTACGCAAGAAAGGATCTCGCGTGATAAATAAACACCACTTAACCAAGGGAAAGTTGATCCTTAGAAAGGATAGGAGATTGAAACACTCCCTTTCCCCCTAGGAATGGAGACAAGAATAATTAAAACTATTATGTTGCTTAAGAAGTATGATCACACTTGAAATTGTACCACCATGAATGATAACGAGCCCCCAAGGGATAGGCTAGCAATGCCACATAGTGAGAAACAACGTAGTAGAAACTTAGATGTTATTTAAAATAATTAGGATTTAGACGTACCAATCATTGTACATGTAATGTAAATGATATCATCATTAATGAATTGTTGAATTTTATAATTCAAGGCCCAAAATTCATTGGTAGAGTGGTTTTGATATTGATGATACATACAAAAAGAATATTTTTGAGATATTGTCTATGTTTCTTCTTTTGTTTTGGTTGGATAATCAACTTGGCAAAAAGAAGGTCAAACAAAATGCTATCTAGTTTAAATTAAGGCATAAAATATATTTTGGTTAAGGGAAGTCAATAAAGGAGTATGTTGGAAACCTAACCCTTCAATAGGCAAGTGTGGTGTAGGTTTCTCATAAATCTCAATGCTTTGTTACACAAATCCTAAACTATGTTCATCGTCATCATTGAACTTAGTAGCAGGAATATCAGGAGGAAAAGGGTCACTCTTAAGTTTATTTGGATTAAAATTTAAAGAGGCAAAATTAACATCCATACATGTGTTTGAATAAGAATTTTGAGTCTCAAATTTATTTATTTTGTCTTTTCTACGAAAGGAGGGTGCGAATTCTAATGATCCCAAATCATCCTCTTTAGGAGGAGATGGTATATATTTACATTAGAGAACGAATTGAAGAAATTGTAGATGAAAGATATTTCTTTTTGTATTTTATCACCAACTTCAATAATATACATTACATTGTTGTAGATAAATTTGACTTTTTGAAGAAGAGTAGAAGGGACAACCTGCATAGCATGAAGCCAAGGACTTCCTAGAAGAAGGTTGTATGTGAGATTATTGGGCATGAAATGGATAAGCATGGGAAAAATCACATCTTCTACTTTAATAGGAAATGTGACTATACCAAATAATAGTTTACCGGTATTATCAAAGGCACGAATATAAATAGAATTAGGTTGAACAAGACAAGTATCCACCTTTATTTTATGCAACAATTCAATGCTACACATATTAAGGGTTGAACCATTATCAACCAAGTACATCTTATAACATTACTATTAATAAGAACAAAAATTATAGGGGGGTCATATTATTTTTGAACTGCTAAAGAGGGTAACTCGTATTGGTGAAACTAAATTTTTGTCTTTACTTCAAGAACAATTGTTGCCTCATTTGACCTAGTAGGATGGGATGTAACAACTTTTTGCAGAGATTTGTGTATCGTCACATGATATGTAGTTGAATTTTTAATTAATCTTGGTTGAAGTATCATGATTTTTTCAAAAAGATCATACTCCTTACCAAAATTTTATGAAGGATGAGGGTCATCTCAATGAATTTGGAAAATAATCTTAGGCTTTTCATTACCCAAAGCATGAATTATATTGACTTGATTAGGTTATTTATTCTCAAAGGTTTCATTTATAGAAGGGAAGACATCAAGGATATCATCATATTCTTCCAAAGTGTCTTCATGAGTAGGATAAACATTAGGAGAGGGACAAATATAGCTCATTAATGCCTCATGTCTAGAAGGTTATCATGAATAGAAGATAAAGTGCTATTAAGGAGCTTGTCAAACATATCAATATACTCTACTACAATATCATCCTCTTTCACCAAGGTACCCTCGTGGGGGAGGTACATATTAAGATAATAATAAACATGATTTTCAAATGGTTCATACCAAAGAAGGAGATCGTTGAGAGAAGTGTTAAAATTATATTCTTGCATCAATATGTCCTCGTGGATAAGAGAGTCTTTAGGAGAGGGATAAGTGAAAGGAGGGAAGCCAGGCCACTATCACCTCTATGAAATATATGCATCGTAAAATTTATCTAATTGAAAACATAATGGAAACAACTTATTCTCAATGAAGACATGTGCTAAATGCATGAAACAATATGCAATTTTTATGTCTTTTTTCACTAATGGGAATGCATAAACAATGAATGAAAGGGTCTATATTTGCATGAAATAAAAATTAAATGATTGCTAATTATGTGCATATACAAATTCGATCTAGATATCCAAATCAAAGTTAAGATGCAAGGAGTTAGGCTCACCAAAATGTAAGGTTGGTGAACTAGATCTCTAAATGCATGAAATGTAGCAACATAAATAAAATAAAATCGCAAGTGTGAGTCAATTATGTTTATATAAATCAAATGTAGAAATCCAAATCATAATTAAGAAATATGTAAGATGCATTCAGTTCACCAAAATGTAATGCAGAGAGATAGGTTTCGCTAGCCTATGAAGACAAACTAGGAATCTTAGGCCCATTTCCTATTTACATTGAAAGGAGACTGATCAAATTTTGTCAAGATCTTTGGACAAAAGGTGAATTTGATGGTCCTTCGTGATGATTTGAAGATGACTATATGATTGTGTAAGATGAATGCAATATCTAAGGCAAAATATGATGAAACGTTAACTTTCAGCACGCACAAAAGAACAAAAAATGACTGCATTTTTTGCCAAAAAAATTGGAAAGTACATACAACAACTAAGTTGTCATCCAAATTGGGGGTAGAATCAAGGAGACTCGGTCAAGAAGGGTGATCCACTCCTGGGACTTAACTAGGCAAGGTGACCTGCTCCTGTGACTCAATCAAGTAGGGTGACTGAGTCAGACCTATTTTAAAGCTAACAAAGGCATTTTTTTAGCTCTCTTGATGCCCAGTTTGCACCTAACTCCATGTGTTCACCAAATATTACTTACACACATAAAAGAGAGAAATTATTTAGTTGAAAGAGTTTTACCTAGGCAAAACCGTGGTTTTGGAAATAACCCTGGGAATGAAATGTAATTGAAATATATTTGAAAGTGTGTTGATATGTAGCAGAGATTAGGTATGATAATTGAAATGTCTTATACCTTGTTGATGTGATGCTCTTTGGATGTGATCACAAATGTTGATGCAATGACACAACTCCACAAGACCTAATAGGAAAAACACATGATTGCATGAAGGTTGTTGAAGCTTGCCATAATAATATATTTGAAGAAGAATGCTTTGAACGCTTGATGCTTGGGTGCTTGATTGAAACTTGTGTGTGTACAAACGAGGGGTGTAAACTTGATTTTATACCTCTCCCTAGCATTTTGGGGTGTGAATTTTAGAGAAAGTCGACATGGGCTTTCACTTCTCACTCTTGCAAGCTAACCATTGCATGTTCAAAATTTGGGGCCAAATTGTTAGTAATAACTGAGAGGGGGGGGGGGGGGGGGGGGGGGAA
>MU224107.1:3490549-3540849 GCA_018584345.1 Thuja plicata
GATTAATATGATTAATGACAGTAATTGAAAAGAATAGGAGAAAGTACCAACCTTACAAAGTGGCAGATCAAAGATTGCTATTTTCTGAGATCTGTAGACTATTTCTGGAGATGCTGACAGTTGATACTGAACTGGAACACAGAGATGGACAAAACCCATAAATATTTTTCCATTCCGATGTCGTCTTATGAAAAGGTTGACCCTGTACCACTTTTGCCAACTCTATCTACTCAACTCCAAAAGTGTCCCTGTTCGCACAGTCTGAAAGAAATCCGAAAAGGGTATCCAGATCTAGCCTTAGATTTACAGTCCCAAACCTGTACCTACAAGAAAAATGTTTGTTTGTTGGGGGAAATAGGTTTGCCTTGGTCAAACCCCGGTTTTGGAATTAGCCTTAATATATAATTGAAGTTGCAGAGATAAACACATAAATTCACCTTGCTTATTATGTCCTTGTGGCGGATTCAAATCCGTGGATCCACAAGTATGCTTCAAAACATGGAATGTAGAATGGAAGGATGTCTTCAATCTATTGCTTGTAGATCTCCAACACCAAGTCTTGAATGGATTCTTGAACTTGACAAGGGCTTTGGAAGAAGATGGATGGAGAGATCACCAAAAGGGCATTTTTTTGGCTTGAATCCTTCAATGGCCTCCAATGGATCTCCTTCATGAAAATGGATACTTGAGAATTATGGATGCTTGCTTCAAATATTGCTTAATTTCTTTCTTAGAATTCACTTCATAAGGATGCTTGACGCTTGATTAGAAGACTTCAATTGCTTGATCATGGTTTTTCATGCTTTGAGAAAATGAGAGAGAAAGCTCCCCTTTATATGAAACTAGGGCACAATATTCTAAGGAGGCCTACATAGGATAATTAAATCATCATTTAAGCCTTTACCCCTATGAGAGGACCTATATTAAATATAATTTAGGAATCAACCAATTTGAAACCCAAAATAGACGACCCGGAAGCGGGAGAAAACTTTTTGTGAAGACCGACATCCCGGAAACCAAAAGTTCCCAGGATTTGGACCCTGGGACAGGGTCGAGGTTGGCCCTGTCCTAGGACAAGGCCGAGGTCGACCCTATCCTAGGGTAGGGTCAAGGTCGACCCTGTCCTAGGAGGTTGACCCTATCCTTAGATCCCAAGATCACAGGTCAGAGACCCAGAATGCAGAATTTAAGTCAAGAAATGGAGGTTAGAAAGGCAGGTCAGGGAGGAAGCCATGTCAAGATCAAGAACCCATTCAGAGGCACTTGTCATGACCCCAAACCACTCACTCAGAAGGATAAACTAGTCTCCTATGGAAGTGCTTCCATTTTCTGACTATATAGTAATTGGAGAGGAAGGAACAATAGCCAAGGAATAGGTTCATACTTTTCAACTATGAAGTGTTATCATTGCAATCAAATGGGACACCCTACCTATAGGCGTCCAGAGAAAGGATCTACTTCCCAAGGGAGTGATAGGAGAGTCAATTTTGTTCAACAAGAATCTAGTGGTGGTAACAAACACCCTGAAGTACCCTTAGAGTCAGAAGAGGGAGAAAATATGATGATAAGAACCCTGATTAAATAACCAATGAAAGAAGAACCAAGCCAGAGAAGATCACTATTCAGAGTGAAATGCAAAATGATGAGTAAAGTATGTAAAATCATCATAGACTCAGGTTCTACTAACAATATTGTGTCAGAGGAGGCAGTTAGCAAATAGAAAATGAAGAGGATTCCACATAGTAATCCATACAAGGTTACTTGGTTGAACAAAGGACAACATGTCCTTGTGAATGAACAAGCATGGGTGGACTTATATATTGGAAGGTACAAGGATAAGGTATTATGTGACTTCCTACCTATAGATGCATGTCAACTTTTATTAGGAAGGCCATGATAATTTGACAGACAAGCCATACATGATGGAGCAAAGAATGCATATTCTTTCAAGAAAGATGGCATGACTTTCAAAATACAGTCATTGTTAGAAGAAGGAGAAGTGAAGCCCATAGGCCCTAATGTTCTATTGGTGAGTGAAAAAGAGTTTTTAGAAGCTCTAGAAGAAGGAGAGGGATTGGGATATGCTTTGGTTTTGAAGCCAAACTAAGAAGATGCATAAAAGACACTAAAGAAGACAAAGATTCCTATAGAAGTGCAAGAGTTGCTAAAAGAGTACAGAGACATTGTCAGTGATGGAAAACCAACTAGCATACCCCCTAAGAGAGATATTAGCCACCAAATAGACTTCATTCCCAGAGATACCCTTCCTAATAAAGCTACTTATAAGATGACCCCTCAACAAAATGAGGAAATTGCCAAGCAAATCCAAGAAATCCTAAACCAAGGCCTTATTAGAAAGAGTATAAGCCCATGTGTTGTTCCCACTATCCTAGCACAAACAAAGGGAGGAACTTGGAGGCTATGAACTGATTCTAGAGCCATTAACAGAATCACCATTAGGTATAGATTCCCTATCCCTAGGATAGAAGACCTAATAGACTGTTTAGGAGGAGCAAAGTACTTTACTAAGATTGACCTAAAGAGTGGTTATCATCAAATTAGGGTCAAGGAGGGAGATGAATGGAAGACTACCTTCAAAACCACAAAAGGTTTATATGAATGGCTTGTAATGCCATTTGGGCTATCAAATTCCCCATCCACATTCATGGGGCTTATGAATGAATTTCTTAAAGACTACATTGATAAGTTTGTTGTAGTGGATGATATCCTAATCTTTAGTAGGACTAAAGAAGAACATTTAAGGCATTTGCAAATTATATTTAAGAGAGTGCATGAAGAAAAGCTAATGATCAATCTGGATAAGTGTGAGTTCTTAAAGAAGGATCTAGTGTATCTTGGTTTTGTGTTGTCTCAAGGGAACCTTAATATGGATCCAAGCAAGGTAGAAGCCATCATCAACTGGCCTACCCCCAAAACTGCAACAGAGGTGAGAAGCTTTCATGGCCTAGCTCAATACTATAGGAAATTCATTAAGCAGTTTAGTGCAATCTATGCTCCTATGTTAGATACTATAAAAGGTGGGATGAAGATCAAATTTGTATGGAATGAGAAAGATAACCAAGGATTTGAGTCGTTGAAGAAGAAGATTGCCACTCAACCTATCTTAACACTACCATGTTTTTATTGACTCTTCACAGTTGAGTGTGATGCTAGCAATGTTTCTATAGGGGATGTCTTAAGCCAAGAAGGAAAACCAATGTATTTTCATAGAGAGAAGATTAGTGATGCAAAGAGGAAGTATTCTTCCTATGAATTAGATATGTATGCTCTAGTCTAAGCTCTAAGGAAGTGGAGGCACTATTTGCTTCCTAAAGAATTTGTGGTGTGTTCAGACAACCAAGCACTTAGTTTTTTGAACTCCCGAGATAAGCTCAGTCACAAACACATGAAATGGGTGGAGTACTTGCAGGATTACACCTTCAACATCAAGCATAAGAAGGGATTATAGAACAAATTAGCTGATGCACTTAGTAGGAGACTTCTAACAGTACAATAAGTACAACTGTAGAGCATAGGCATTAAGAGTTTCAAGGACTTGTATGCAGAGGATGAAGACTTTGTAGAGATATACAAGGTATGTAAAGAACATAAGAATCATTTCCATGGAGATTTTTCTGATTATACAATGCATAGTGAGTTTTTTTATTTAAGGGAAGTCAGTTATGTGTCCCGAGGGGATCAATTAGGGAAAATATGATTCAAGAAAAGCATAATGGGGCACTTAGTGGTCACTTTGGAGTAAATAAGACTCAAGAGTTAGTGCAGAGGTTTTATTTTTGGCCAAGAATAAGTTTAGATATTAGAAAGTATGTGTAGTGTGTCAAAAATCCAAGGGCACATCCTCCAATGTAGGACTTTATCAACCTCTCCCCATTCCAAGTAGACCTTGGGAATGCTTGAGCATGGACTTTGTTGTAGGATTGCCAAGGACAAAACAAGGATTTGAAATTATATATGTCATAGTAGATAGATTTAGAAAAATGACACATTTTGTCCCTTGCAAGACAGTTCATGATGCTTGTCACATTGCACATCTTTTTTGAAAGGAGGTGGTGAGAATCCATGGGTTACCCTTGGCCATAGTTTCAGACAGAGGCACAAAATTCATGAGTCACTTCTGGAAGACACTCTGGAAAAAATTGGGAACCAATCTATCCTTTGGGTCTGCATATAGCCGTCATATAGATGGTCAAACTAAGGTAGTGAATAGAAGTCTAGGGAACCTATTAAGGTGTCTCACTAAGGAGTAGGGTCAAGCTTGGGAAAAACTATTGGGACATGCAGAATATGCTTACAATGATACAATCAATAGAACAACTGTAAGGAGTCCATTTGAAGTTGTTTATGGATTAAATCCTAGAGGGATGTTTGAACTTGGAGAGTTAAACAATGGATCCAAAGGGAGTGGCTATGCATAATACTTTGCACACTCCATGAAAGAGGTGCACGAATCAGTGAGAAAGACCTTGACAGAGAATACTGCAAAGATTAAGCAGAAGGTGGATGAAAGGAAGAAGGAAGTGTAATTCCAGGTGGGCGATCTTGTAATGGTCCATTTGAACAAGTCAAGGTTATAGAAGGGAGTTCCAAACAAGTTATAGATGAGGAGATTAGGGCCATGTACTATTCTAGCCAAATATGGCAACAATGTTTACAAAGTTGAACTCCATGAGGATAATGGTTTGTCTCTGGTTTTTAGTGTTCTAGATCTGGTCCTTTATAAGGGGTCTACTCTAGATCTAGATCAGATTCTTACATAAGTAATCCAAGAAGTGGAGGACCTGAAATTAACCCCTACACCACCCAAGAAATCAGAGAAGGTGCTTGATTCAAGGGTCTACGAAAAGACTAGACAATGAACTTAACATGAGCATAAGATAAAGTGGCAAGGCCAAGGAGATGAAGAGTCTACTTAGATCAAAGATACAATATTTAAGAAGTTGGAAATTGACTCTAACTTGCTTAATCCAAGGGTATATTGAAATCTTTTTGTTTGGGGAGAATGGTGTAGGAGCACCTAGGCTAACTCCTAGTTTCAATTTTGGTTGTGGCTTGTACTGACCCTATCCAAGTTAGGAGTATTTACTTAGACCTTATAAGGTCTTGTGATTTTGTACCTAGGTGGATTTGACTAGGATCAATCCACTCTAGTTGTTTTGCTTTGATAGTGTTTAGTACTTTAGTAAGCCTAAAAGTGGGAATTTGGGTCTAAAATCCTTTAAGGCTTAGGAAAGCTTGGAATTGAGCCTAAAATGACCTCTAAGGTGTTTCTACATCAATTGGTATAGGTTATAGGTCATTAATCTACGTTTTAGGAAAAAATGTAAAAGTTGTCAAAATGTTGTCATGACAACATTTACAACTTTGCAAAGTTGCATGACAACATTGGCAAGATTTGATTCCCTTCGATGTTTCAGGATGGGTAGTTATTATAACCAACTAAAAACATGGGGAAAACATAAAATTCCATGAGGAGGTCCATTTCTTGAGGTTGGATGATGTGGAGAATATTTTTTTAAATTTGAAAGAAGTTGCTCTATTCATTGGTTTTGTTCACAATCACTTGCTTTTGTTACTTAGTGTTCTTGAATGGATTGAACCACTCAATCTTGTGTTGTATTATTTTATTAGGGATATATACATTATATTTTGTTTTGGTTTGAAGTTTCTATGTGTTCATTAGATTATTTTTGTAAATTCATTTCTTGTTTAGTAGTTTGCTGGTATTGACAGAGCAATTTTATGAAAAATGGCTCCCCCATAGATCTCCACCATGCATTTCATCATGACCATAAGGGATATGGTATGGGATCCATTTTATAGTTTACATATGGAGGGAGGAGATCAGAGAAGAAGTTTAACCAATTTTAATGGCAAGCCCTAGGCGAGTCCAGTGTATCCGGTTAGGTGTTTGCCAGTGAACTAATGGTGATTGAGTGCAGGGGTATGATTGAAAGAATGAAACAAAGCATGGTTTTGTAAGAATTGAGGTCATACAGACACCTCCTAGGAATATTTTTCCTTTCCCAATCCATTTGGGTACATTTCTAAGTAGAAGTCACTAAACTGAACCATAATAGCCTAATTAGCCCTATTTGCCCTTAATTCTAGGAATCCACTGTACAGAGACCTTAGAACCCTAAGACCTACAAAATATCTCATGTATTTAAAAATGGTATCATAATATCAAATTTTTTTGGGGGGTTGGTTTGGATTATTTTGAATGAAGTGGGAAAAACTAGTCAATTAGGGCTAGAAGGAGTATTAGGCCTAAAAGACTAAATTCACTAAGAGTCTTGAAATCATTTGGGGAAGTCTTGACCCTATCCTAATGGAATAAAGTGAAGCTCAAGAAGTTTTCCAAGCATGGATTACACCCCCTACAAACACTTGTTAAAGAAAGGAGACCAAAAGGCACTTGGAGTCATCCAAGGAGTATAAAAGAGAACTGAAACTTGTTGATAGCTACCCCTAAGTGAAGCACAATGGATATCATCTCTTAGAGAGGTGTTGTGGAAATCCTAAACTAGCTAATTAAGGACTTGGAAGATCCTAAAAGAAATATAAGGGTCTTGGGAAAAATAGGAACAATTAGAGTCCTAGTAGGCTTGTGCAAGCACACTTGGGATTTTCTATCACGCTTGAAATGGAACAAAGGTAAAAGCGATAAGCATAGGCCCCAAGTAAAGAAGGATTGATTTTAGAAAGCACCAGTGGAACCCAAATGAAAATTTTGGACTTCCTACAGAGTATTTTGGGTCTCTTGTGTAGTTCCAAAACTATTTTTATTCTCCGACATGCCATAAAGAGAAGGTTTCCTAGGCCACAAAGGAAGAATACAATTGCCCAATAATGGAAAAAAGTTATGGCTTTTTTCGAAGTTGGCACAAAATTGTATATAGTATTTTGACAATTTTTGGTTTTATATTATAATATATATTATCCTGATTGTTCATTTTGAATTCCAATGGGTTTTTTATGACCCTCGAGGTCTTTTGAAAATTGTATAAACTAGTTTTTTAATGGAATGAAACTACTTTTTGGATTGCATACTTCTTTGTTAAATTTTGTTTTTTCTTGAAACAGGTTCTCAATACCACAAGCTATACACTAGGTATTGTAGCCTTAAACTCTGTTTTAGATAAGTGGTATCAAAGCTTCTTTTCTCATATATGTTCATTCCTTATCTTCATCCTACCAAAGATTTGGATAGAAAAAATGGATCCTTTAGATTACCTACCTCACTCTAGATGCACACGGTCGTAGATGGGGAGACAATAGACTGATGGATTAGAAGAACCATCCAAAATATTAATGGAAGAAGCATTAAAAAAGCAACAAGAGGAAATGATGGATCAATTTTCTCAGATGTTTAAAAATATAGCGTCACAAACAAACACCACAAACTCAACATTTGGCAAACACATCCCATTCAAAGTGCAGGTGAATTTTGATATTCCAACATTTCAAGGTAAATTTAATGTAGATGTTGTTTATAATTGGTTATCAACCAAGCTAGAAACACATTAAAATCATGTTAAATTAGCATATGAAGTTAAATTTATATCCAAAGAAGCCCAATATGGACAAGAATTTGATATAGCTATTGATGGAAAACCCACATGGGAAGAATTCATGGAGCACATAAAAGAGGATCACTTCAATGAGGATACCTATGAACAAAAATATATGCAATGACTGTTAATACATGGCTGATTACTGCGCGGAGAGGGGTGAATCAGTAATCAACAAATTCACCTAAATAAAATTCTTTAAACTTTATGCACCAAAACATTAAATATCAACTAGCATAAGTAAAAATTTCAATGCATAATATTATCTCTACAAGATATTTTGTTGTCATTAGTTTAGTCAAATTCATGGAGTCAAGAAGAATCAGTCGAGTATAAGGCTAGTCGATAATGCACACTAAGTCAGTCAACAAAGTAAAGTATCAGAGTATCGAACACCTATAGTTATCGAGCGACACACTACACTGAGCGCATGTGTAGTACACCAAGTTGATAGTATACTGAGCATTGAATATGATTTAATCGAGTATTATGGAGTTACTCAACCGAGGTAGACAGTTAATTCAAAATGTGATTAGATCACATTTAATGATTGTTAGAGCATTAATTAATAGTCTACAAGAACGTATAATGGGTTTTTACATGATCAACGATTTAAATAATTCAGAGTGAAGATCTAAGGCATAGATCAAATAACAAAAAGAAAGTTTGTTATTTTTAAGAAAAACAAGTACCGAGGTAAAAGTGACATGGTCACCAAGCTGGAAAGAAGATCTAATTGTCAAAATAAATTCAAAGCGTACCTAACACATAAGATTAAGAGGAAAAACTCATCTATATATTGGATGAATTTGTATATAAAATACATAGAAGGAGACAGAGAGAACATAATTGAAGCTGTTATTGTTTTTGTTGAAAAAGTTAAAGGAGTTATTGAAGAACAAGAGCATAGTAGAGAGCACTAAGCAGAAATCCAGTTACAATAGATTAGAACATAACCGTGTTATAGTTTGATATTGAGGTAACACAAATTAGAGCACATAGAGTCTGATCAACATTTACATTTGATGCATTTATTATAGACACTATTATGTTATTTGATACTATTGTATTGAGAGCTTTAAATCTCAATACTGGGTAGATCTTAACCGATCTTATATTTGTAAATCCTTTAATAGGGTACATCTCTAAGTGTAGAGATTTTAAAAATCCTTTAAACAGGTAGACCCAATAAGTTTTTTATACTCTTAACTGGGTAAGCTATCAGAAATAGATAAACTTTGTAGCATTAACTGAGCACCCTTTAAACTGTAGTTAGTGAAGGTTGTGGGTGTCATCCCCACCATAGTTTTTTCCTCTAACCAAGGATTTATGTGTTACAAAAATAATGGTGTTATGAGTTCTATTATTTAGCATTTTAATGTTATGGTTTTATAAGCTTTATATTACTTTCATTTGAAAGTTAAGAATTCGATAACCAGTAAGCAACAATACATGGTTTAATCAGTGAATGTGGTTAGAAAGTTTTTAGTGTAACTGATTCACCCCTCCCCTCTCAGTCCCAACTTTCCATAGTTATTCTAACAATTGGTATCAGATAAAGTACTATTGAGTTAAAGGTTTGACCACCTGAGAGTTAAAGATCATAGTCATGGAAAGTTATAGGCAATCTAAAAGGATTGATGGTCTTGAATTTTAGTTGGAGAGTGCACGTGAGTTAATCATGGATCCAAGAAAGAAACTTGAGAAGTCTTTGAGGATAAGAAGGAAACTATATGATGAATTGAAGGTTACACAAGAACAAGTTGATACACTTGAGACAACATCTGAAGGAAGCATGACTGATGAATCTGAGACAACTAGAAGAGAACTACTTGAAAATAATGATTCACTTACCAAGCTGTTGGATTTAATGAAGAAATATATTGAAGCTAATATCATAAGAATGACCAAATTTATTTAAGGTAAAAGGATGGATGAGGATGAAAAGAGAATGGCAGAAGATCACAAAAGAAAAGTTGAAATAAGGTAAACTGAAAAATATAATGAGATCTTAAGGATGACCCAATTTCACTATAATATGACTGACCAACTTCTGAATGCAAATCAAGAGTGTACACGAAAGGAGTTTGAGAATAAAGCATTGAAAGTTGAGATTGAAAGAATGGACAAAAGATTGAAAGCTGAGAAGGATGCAAATGAAATACTAAGAAGAAATTATGAAGCATTGAAATCACTGGACAAACAGGTTAAGAATCAGAAGCAACTGAATGACAGATTAGGAATTGGATTCAACAAGAATACACTACTGAGAAAGGAGAATCATGTAATAAACTGAAAGATTGAGGTACTGTACCCCTACCGAAACTAATGAAGCTAGGTTGTAATTGTTGTGGGAAGCCTGGACACACTGCTAATGTTTGCAGAAACAGAAAAGGTAAAGCACCGAGTACACCTAAATTTGATGGTTATTGCTTTAGATGTAGTAAGTATGGACATCAAGCATTTGAATGCAAAACCAACTTTACTAATAACACAAGGAAACCTAAGTTTGATGGTTACTGGAAGAATTGCAACAAGTATGGTCACAAGACTAGAGAGTGTAGAACAAATAAAAGAAATGATAAGTGGATGCCTAACCGAGACAATGCAAATACTAACTGAGAAGGCACATCTATACCATGAGATTATAATACAAGGATTTCATGTTTATCTTGTGGAAGTTATGGACACATTGCTACAAATTGCATATTGATGCACAAAAGGAATAATAGAAGATCATGGAGGATCCTTGGCATGACATGTTTCCACTATCATAGGGTAGGACACCTAGCAATAAATTGCAGATACCGAGGAGATGCACCAACCGAAGATGAATCTACAAAGAGTGCACTATCTACTGTTGAAGAAATCAGAGAACAAATGAACAAAACCCAGAGGAGAAAGACTTGGGAAGATGGAACATCATTTGGAACCATAGACAACACCATCTCTATTGATTCTAGTGCACTGAGCTCCACCTAAATGGTGAGAGGTATGTAGGAATTGCATGCTTATTATAAATCTTACTTAAGTTCCTAAGCATTAGAGTTAAGATCCATATCAACATATCAAGATGCATTTGGATAAGTTATGAAATTTTGGTTGAACATTGTAATGTGTGGTTATTTTGTTTATTCAGTTAAGCAAAGTAACTATGTTGTCGGTATAAAGGTATAAGGGACTCGACAAGCACATTTAATGGAAATAATTAAAGTTGTTGGAAACCTCAATCGAGGAAAAGCTATAAATAGGTCAGTTTGTTATTCATTTGAAACTAACATTTTTGAAGAGCATTTGAGCACATTGCAGAGCAATCATTCTGTTGATAAATCGAGGCGATTTCAAGGTATTTCTAAATCTTTGTAAGATAATTGTGAGACATTTATGTGATAATTGGTAATACCAAGTTGTGTTTGCAAAGCCGTGTTTTATCAAGTGTTCCCTAGTTTGTTCATATGATACATTTGGAGGTAATCATGGCACCGAGGATGCAAAGACCAATACTAGTAAAGAATGTTGAACCGGTGAACCCTAAATACAAGTTGCCCCAACTATAGCCACAAAAATAGATATGACAGGAGAATTATCTTCAATCCTGCTATGAGTACTTTTGAATTAAGATGTCTGCACATTTATTCATTGCAAGATTGAATATTTGTGTGAAGCAGAGATCAACACTTCATTCAATAAGCTATGCATAAATGGAAAAGTCAAGGATGAGCATACAAATCTGGAAACAAAAGGTTTAATTCATGCAATACATTTATCGAGGGTATTCAAGCCCGAATGGGTAAGGATGGTACTTAGCTGAGTACATGACCAGTTTATGTGGTTGGATAAACCAATTAAGGTAACAAAGGATGTTTTGCACATCATCACTGGATTCCCTATTGGAGATAGACCAGACCCAAGGCAAAAAATAAAATCGACAAGGGTAAGCTCACCGAGCTAACCAAGGCATAATGGGATGGCAGAGGAATGAGGATATCTACTGTTGAGGATCCCGAGTTAAGGTATGCATGCAATATCATATCTTACCGAGTATGTCAATCATCCCGAGTGGATAGTATACCATGTGGAGTAGTAGACCTCACATTTAAGATAGTGAAGAAAGGACTTCATATAGATCTTTGTGAAGTTTTGCTGAAGAAAATAGATGACAACATGAATACAATCAGAAAGGCGAAGACCAACACTTTGAAATTTGGTTCATTTTTGGTATGTATTTTCTTTTACTATCAGAATTCATTTCCCTCTATTGGAGATATAGTATGAAAAACTGATAGGCCATTCATCTATCAAATAAATAAATATATACAAAGTCTAGGATACAAGTTTGTTGAAATTATGTCCGATTAATTTTTGAAATTTTAAGAAAGAATGCATAAGAGATACATAGTTATACCTTAACTAATAGTTAAATATCATGATAATATATGGTTTGAGGTAGATACTTTTGTTTGTATTATCAAGGTTGTTGAACCTAGAGTTGAAGGGATTCAACCGATGAGATATGAGATGGATATTGATATTGGTTCCAAATAGATAGAAGCATTATTAGCTAAACCAATTGATCCTAATGAAAAGAGGTATGACACTTATGAAGAAGTGAAAGATAAAATCAAGCAAGGTACAGTGGTACCTAAGTCAATCAAGAAAGCAAGAAAGATGATTTATGTTTTATCAAAAACTCTTGGAGTTGATGATACATTGGATAAGGACATTGAGAATGAACAAGCCATTGTTTTAGTTGACAAGCAACATGTGCAACTTTCTTCACTAAGTAACAGAGGTATTGGAAGGAGCACTATATCTTCAGTACAACCGAGAGAAAATAAAGTTGTAGAGGTAGTACAACTAAGAGGAAAGACTTATGTAAGATCCAGAGGAAGGACACAACCTGCACGTACCAGAAGAAAATTATTACTTGACAATGAAAGTGAAACAAAGTCTGATGAGACAAACAATTCTATACTAGTTACAGGCCTTTCACATGTTCCACAAAGTCTTGATGATTTTCTGGAAAGTTTAAAGAAATCAAGAAGATTGGGAGCCTTCAGGCAAGCCAAATATGAGAAAAGGAATGAAGAAGATAAAAATAAGATTGAAGAAGCCATTGTGGTAACATTGCTAAAATTCAGATTAACACCCATTGAACTTGTAGACAAGTTACCAGAGGAACTGTACAATAAGATTGATGCAAGATGGAAGTATGCTATCAATACATAAAAGAAATGAGAGAGAGGTCACTAGTACATACTATTCCCGACCTTGCACCATCTAAAATTCATGAAGCACTGAAGAAGTATTCAAATAGATTTATAGTCAAGGGAAGAGCCCTAAGAATAATGAATGGAGATATACAATATCTGGAGAAGGAAACAAATGCAAAATGGAAAGATATATTTCACATAGATGATACTAAGCATCAGGAAGCTAAAAAGAATAAAGATGCAACCACTGCTGATAAGATAAAGGAAAGCACAAAGCAAATAGATCCTATTGATCTAACTACTGATAATGCATATATTATTATTGAAGATATACCTGAGGAAGAAGATCCTGCAAAAGATTTGTCAAAGGATGAAGATGTCATGGACACACAAGTGAATGATACCAAATTTATGGATGCTGATAATGCACATTTGCTAAGAAAATATCCAATCATGACACAAGTACAAAGTTATATAATTGATGACAATATCAGTACTAAGTTTGTACAAGACACACTTGACATGCCAACCAAGCCACCTGTAGATACATATAAGGAGAAGGTTGATGAACCTAAGGCCACCGAGACCGAACAAGAAAAGAACACCGAGTTGGAACCCCCAACTGACACCGACGATTAGAAAAAAGGTATACCACCTACCAACACAACAACTGATCATAATGTACAGAAGATACAAGACACTCAAAGTGAAATGCAGTAGGAATCACATCTTAAGGAGAAGAGTGAAGAGAAATAGAAGGATGAAGAGAAAGAAGAAGTGAAACCACAAGAAGAAGTAAAAGAAGAAGAAAGAATAGCCGATACACATACTGAGTCATTATATGCAACTAAGGCATCACATTCTAAATGCTCTACTGGCGATCCTAATGTGATGAAGCCTAAAGAATTGGATATTATTTTTCTGAGATAGTAGCTCAAAAGGATGAACATGACAAGTTATTGGTGAAGAAAAAGAAGGTAAATATATTAGAAAATGTGAAGGAAATTTTCTAGGACATTGTTCCTAAAGCTACAGTTGATGAATCTGAACACCTATTAGACCAAGTTGGTGATTTAGCCCAACAGATTAAAGGAACCAACAAGGATATGACTGAATACATTTTGAAGATTCATAAGGATAATATGGAGAAGAAGTTGATGGAAGATTTGTTGAAAGCAATTGATATAGAGAAGGTAACTCTTTCCAAGTTATGTTATGAAGTTGAAGCTCAATTGACATCCATCATTTCATTATTTTTAAAGTTTTGTATTCTTTCAAACTTTACTAAGGAAATCAAGAAGAAGGAGGAAGACATTGAAAAAGAGCTGACTGAGCAACATAAGGAATTAACTATCGAGCCTAGAGCATTCTAGACTTACTACTCTAAGATTCAAGAACTCATGGGAGTTCAAATTTCATGAGATAGGAGGAGGATAAGCTCAGATTGGAATTGCTTGAACTACAAGAATTGTTGATTCCCGTCATCCAATCTATGCAAATACACTTGAAGGAAGCCAAAGAACTAGAAAATTTTCCAGATGTCAGCACATTGGACACTATAGTTGGCTTATCTGCATATATCACATAGCACATTGTTATACTTCAAAATCTCTAGGACACATAGGAGACTGTACTTTCAAGTGTACAACATAGGTATAAACATCTTTTTGATCAATAAGTTTTACTTTTGGCACTTTTTGTCAAAAAGGGGGATATATATCTTAGTCAGAAAACACAAAAAAGGGAGATAGTTATACATGTGAAAAAAAGTATATATGTGGAAAATGAAAAAAGATATGTATAGGGAGTAACCTCAGAGGGGGAGTTACGAATTTTGATGAATTTGCATTTTTTTTGTAAAAAATGCCCAACTAATGTCAATGGAGGAGATTGTTATCTCTACAAGATATTTTGTTGTCATTAGTTTAGTCAAAGTCATGGAGTCAAGAATAATCAGTCAGTGAACGGAGATAGTATAATATAAGGCTAGTCACTAATGCACACCGAGTCAGTCAGTAAAGTAACAAAGTAAAGTATCAGAGTACCAAACACCTATAATTACCGAGTGATGCACTACACCGAGCGCATGTTTAGTACACCAAGCATTGAAGATCATTTAACCGAGTATTGTGGAGTTACTCAACTGATTTATACAATTAATTCAAAATGTGATCATATCACATTTAATGATTGTCAGAGAATTAATTAAGATTCTACAAGCACATATAATATTTTGTTGCATGATCAATGATTTAAATAATTCAGGGTGAAGATCTAAGGCATAGATTAAATGATAAAAATAAAGTTTGTTATTTTCAAGAAAAACAACAAGGGCTGAGGTAAAAGTGACATGGTCACTGGGTTGGAAAGAAGATCTAACGGTCAAAATAAATTCACAGTGTACCTAACACATAAAATTAAGAGGAAAAACTCATCTATATATTAGATGAATTTATATGTAAGATACACATAAGGAGACAGAGAGGAGAGAATTGAAGTTATTGTTTTTGCTGAGAAAGTTAAAGGAGTTATTGAATAACAAGAGCATAGTAGAGAGCACTGAGTAGAAATTTGGTTACAATAGAGCAGAACAGAACAATGTGGTACTTTGAGATTGAGGTAACACAAATCAGAGTACATAGAGTCTGATCAACATTTACATTTGATGCATTTATTATAGACATTGTTAAGTTATTTGATACTATTGCATTGAGAGGTTTAAATCCCAATACTGGGTAGATCTTAACTAATCTTAAATTTGTAAATCATTTAACATGGTACATCTCTAAGTATAGAGATTGTAAAAATTCTTTAAATAGGTAGACCTAACAAGCCTTTTATACTCTTAACCGGGTAAGCTATCATAAATAGCTAAACTTTGTAGCTCTAATCGAGTACCCTTTAAAGTACAAGGTTGTGGGTGTCATCCCCACCGCAATTTTGTCCTCTAACCAAGGATTTCTGCGTTACCAAAATCATGATGTTATGAGTTCTATTGTTTAATATTTTAATGTTATGGTTTTATAAGCTTTATATTACTTTCATTTCAAAGTTAAGAACTTGGTAATCAGTAAGCAATAATATATGGTTTAATCAGTGAATGTGGTTAGAAATTTTTTAGTGGTATTGATTCACCCCTTCCCTCTCAGCCCCAACTTTCCATACTTATTCCAACACATACATCCAGAAGTAATCAACCACACAATGTAAATACCATATTTATCTCGTAGAAACTCAAATGGGAAAAAATATGGTCTGAGTTGGTACCCACAAAATTTGTACTCTTCTAGAATACGCCATGTTAGGAGCTTACCCTATTAAATGTTACAAAACACTATTAGGTGCTATGTGGTTAAGTGATTTGCCTTTAGATCTATTAGGATCTTTTCCCTGTTAGGAGAAGCCTTGTTAGAGAGATTAAAACATTCAATTAGAATGCCACCTTGTTAGAGGATTTACAATAAAGATTAGTTAGGATCCACCCTGTTAAGGGATTTCACTATTACAATGGTTAGAAAGTAGTAGATAAAGTGATCCTTGAAATTTCCACTTCCTCTACATAATCAGATCCTATTAAGCTCTAAATTCCATCTTCATAATCTATACTCTTCCACAACTTGATCGCACTTGATTCCTTTACTTTCTCTATCACCAAATCCTTCTGCAATTCACAATCAACTCTCTTACTTCTTCTTCAACTATATAGATTTACTTCCACTAACTTTAAAAAAAATCTAGATCTAAGATATGAATGATACAGATCACATTAGGTAAGATAAAATGTATCTGGCTACTCATAAAACATTTTCCTTAGACTGCATCAGCTTACACATAGATTTTACCTTGGTAGTTGATCATGGAACTACCTTAATACTTCACAAAAATCATCATCGATCCTATTGCCACTTCAAATTCCTTCACCAATCCACAAATATTCATAGACTGTTTAAGAACTCTATCTTTTTTACCTGTTCATTCTGTTAACACCGCTTCTAGTCCAATGAACTAGTTGTACTGGTCAACAATATGCATCATGATCACAAACATAGTATCTTGAAATTGTTGAAAATCACATCCTATGACCACTCCACCAAATACTTTACCAATTTGAGATAACATTCAAATCACTTACCGTCTGTCACTAACTATTTTGACAGTTACCCAGTTTGAGTTCAATCAAACATAACCAACTCAATTCTTCATATCACGAGTCATGATGGAAAATTTAACATAAAAACACATGAAATATACTTCCATTATAATAACAATTTTATAAACATACTAAAACACATGATTCAATTACACAATGTCGATTAACATACTGAAAACATTAAGTCAATTAGTTGACATCAATGACAACTAAATAATTGATTCACCTATCATCAAATCTGTACCAATCTTCATCGATGCAATACTTAGCATCACTACATCAGTTATGCTAACAATGACAATTTCTCCAGCAAAAGAAAGACCAATCAGTTTAGGAGTATACCAATGCATTTCAGGCACTCTTGGAAAAACTTGGCATCAAAGGCTCTGAGAAACATCAAGTTTTGAAATATCAGAGTAGAATTTATAGGTATATTAAAACCAAGATGTATCTCCTGGATATTGAAACATTATCTAATTCTTTCAAGTATGATTCATTTTTTTTAGAAAATTTCAAGTATAAAGGTATGAGGGATAATTTTATGAGCAACAAATCGAAAGGTGAAAGTAGTAAATCTGCAGGGAAACAAATAGTCAACGAGTCATTTTCTAGTTCACTAACAAATAAGGTATGAGGTGTGAAGAAAAAAAAACATGATACATGTATGTGGTGCGAAGTTCATAAAAGTGCTTCTTATAACACTAGATATTTCAAAACTATAAAAAAATTTAATGATGAAGACACATGAAAAAGTTGTTGAGCCTGAAACAACATATTATTGCAAACAAAATGATAGTGAACAAGTCATTGAGGTTTACCCATATCCCACTGTTACCACTACTATTTAGTGAGGATGAGGAGATATTATTCCATTCACATATGTGGGTTGGAGGAAAGGATTTACACTTTATTATTGATAGTGGTAGCCAAAGAATTTAATTTTTGCTGAGATAATGAAAAATTTGAATTTGAAGACAACACACCCACAAACCTACTATATAGAATGGATAAGCCAAGGGAGAGATATTCAAGTGAACAAGAAATGTCCTTTTCCATATTCCATCAAGCCATTTAAAGATAAGGTAATTTGTGATGTATCTCCTCTCGGTGTTTGTGATGTTTTTCTTGGGTATCCATGCATGTATCAACATCATGGTGTATATGAATCTAATTCATGTAGTGTGACAATTGTTGGTCTCCTTTAATTATTTTAATAACTAGGCCCTAGAACCATAACTTAGGGATTGGATATCCATGCTAAGTAGTTATCCCATCAGCATGAAGGCTCATTTTTTGTTAACCTAGAGATGTATAATTGAAATGGGTCAACATTGTCTATGCACTAGGGACCCAATTATATCCATGCTATCTAGGAATAAAAAGGAAATGATACTGGAAGTAAAGTGCATGGAAAGGAAACAACTCAAATGCTTGATAGTAGATATCATCTAAATTGAACTCAAATGAATAACAACAATATAATCCATGAAAAGAAAACAAGAAACTGCTCTATCTACTTTGGTTGTAGGAACAATAATAGGATAAAGTTTCCAATGGCTGCAGGAACAAACAATTGCCAAGACAATAACTAACTACTACATGAAAAATAACTACTAAAGACAAAGATTGGAATCATCATCAAGTGCATCTCCTTGATTGAGTCTTCCCAAAGCTAAACTAAGATGCTGCAAACTGGAATATCATTTAATCTATCCAAAAGTGTTCTTATAACATAATGGAGCTGAAATTGTTCTCAATAAATGAAACACTAAAATTACAATATTTGAAGTTCTAACATCTTGAGAAGGGGTATCTAAACTTTATTTAAAGGAAGAAGACTTCTAACTAACTCTAAATAACAAAAATTCCACTCCCAAGACATTATGAGGATGCAATTTATTAAAACATAATAAAAGGAAGGAAGTTATGCTCTTAATAAGAAATGGTCAAACTACTTCTGCTACAGATAAAATCTAGCATAAATGCTCCCCCTAGATTTACTCTACCACAAGCACGAACACTAAAGTCTCATTATTAATCCATTTGAGCTATAAATAATCAGTTGTTGACTCTTTCAAGGTTCATCTTAGTGTAACTTTGTCTTCAACCAGTTTGTTTCCATGAAGCCCCACATTGTAGGGCCTTGACCATTGTCACACCTTCATTTATTCCTACATCATGACATTAGCGTGTACAAAACAAAGGTATCTCCATTTCATATCAGAATAACATTTATTTAACTACATGCAAGATTAATATGAATAAATAATATAGCAAGATCACATAACACATGTTTCCATTAATAAAAAAGAAGTATAGGGATAAGTTCAAGTTCATGCCCAGTTTTGACAAGTTCAGGAAAAAACATAGAAACACCATCATTAAGGTCTTAAATCCTATAGAAGTATATAAACCCCTAATAGAAACCATAGAAATATAAGATATATTCACAAAAATGAGCCATTATTCAGGCTCATCATTCTCGCCAACATAACTCCCTGTTGGTCCTACAACAAGTGCAAGATTTCTCATCTGAGCCTACACTCTGTATTCACTAGGGATGATTTGGCTCTTCCCTCTAGTAACCAGGCTCCAATAGAATCCTTTATTATTTCCCATTTTTTCCCACCTATCTTCTCAACTCCTTCATTGAAAGAATTGCCATACTCCCTATAAGGTAGTAGTGGCCATAAAAGCATGGGTGGCTGAAAAATTGGAGGAAGCCAGTTGTTTTGCTTTGTTCTTCCCAGGTGTATGTAACTTGATGCTCTTCTAATGGCTATATAATATTTCTAAAGAGAATGTGGCTCTGCATGCTTCAATTCTTGTGTCAACTTGTTCCATCCCTATGCCAAATATCCCATCACTATTTGTCCTAAGGTAGGGTCATCTGCTCAAATTCTTGGAATGCCCCTTCTCTCAAAGCTAATATTTGTTGTTTACACTCTCTTCTAAATATAATATTTTTCCAAGTGAAGTAAATATTCCTAGGATCCTGAGATTCAAATCTTAAAGGAAGAGTAATCTAGAGTTCATTATCCCCGTGTGATCTAAATTGTTGTTCCCAACTATTCTCATTTTGGCTCCAAGACATGAGTGCTCTAAGATGAATATCTCCAATGTAGAGTAAGGGATTCTAATAAATGTTATGAGGAACAACATAGTTATGCAAATATAACTCACAAATAATTTTTTTAGTTTCTATATGAGAAGACTGATAATCTTGGTAAAATATTTGTGGGGTTTCAATAGAAGGTCTCAAATACGAAACAATCCTTGATAATTTGAAAGAAAAACTGAGTTCCTTTAAATGAATTACATATACCCTTGGTGGTGTTCCTCATTCTAAAATATACGGTATCAAGGTTACCACATTGTCCACTTTTCTCTTTAATGCAACAATTTCCTCATTTTTCTTCTCAATTTCTTCATCCTTCTTATTAATTATCTCATGCAATATAAGTTTCTCTCTATTCCACTCCTCTTCTTTATCCATCATATCTTTCCACAAGTCCATGGCTAAAAATGCACATGAAAAAGAGGTAGTTCTTTTTCTAAGTACTTAGAACCTCTTTTTCTTAATTCTTCTTCTCTCCTACCTAGAACATGTTCTGATATCTGCTCTATTGTAGCAGCAAGTCCAACAAGTCCCTCAAAACCTACATTATCTTGAAGCTTGTCCTCCTACATTAAAAAATCATGTTCTTCTGAAGGAAACTCTCCCAACCCTCCTTCCTGTAATACTTCTTCATCGCTCTCTTCTTTTGACTTATATAATTCCACTATTGGTCGATGTTCAGTCGAAGAAGAGAGTTGTGGACTCTCTCTAGTAGCATGGTTTAAAACCATCATTTCCTCTTCACTAGGAGAAGTACAAGTAGACTTTGAAGATTCAATGTGAATATTAGCCTTAGGATCACTATGTTTTGTTGATTTCCTGGGCTTTCCCCTAAGCTTGTGGCTTCTTCTTTCTATTGTCTTCTTAACAGTTTTGGGGGATTTAGTTTGTTTAGGTTTTTTAACCTAATTAGTGGTTGCAGGGGATTATTTTTCTTCATATTTTATCTTCCCATGAATTGGGGTTTTCTTATCTAGTCTTTGTTTCTTTACGCTTTCTCCTTTACCTCTACTTTCTTTTCTTTACCTTTCTCTCTCTACACAACAACCCTAGTCCTAACTAGCATTTTAGGTGATATATTGACATTAGGGTATGCTGAATAACGACTGACATCATCTAGTGATGTTTCATTGGTTCAACTATAAGAGAGTCTGCAGTAGTGGATGACCTATATGTTGAATCACCTGGGATTAATTTAACAACTCCCTCTACTCTATTAACCCTATGGGTTAATGTTTGACACCTAAGTCCAATGTTAAATGCTCTAAACTTTCTAATTTTAACAAATTCATCCCAAGAAATATGATAAACATCTCACAATGATCTTTCCATAAATAAATTAATCAAATAATGGTGTGAGATAAAATTTGGCCTAACTTTTTGAGTCTCGTTTATCATAATTATGATTAGATTATACAACACATTGGGTACAATCATCCTTTGGCCATGTCTCACATGGATCAATAGTTTAAAATGCATTTAATGGAGACAAGATTACCTACATTCACAGATGCGATACTTGATCATATAACTGCTACTTTCTTCCATTCATCTTGTAAAGAGAGCCTTCTTGTCTCCTACTTGTCCACAACATGCTGAGGGTCTTTAGGCCTAGTGAATTTAGCCCTAGTAGACCTGACATCCTTAGTTTCAAGGTATTGTTCTCCATCCATGGGCAAGCCTGTAATCTCAACTATGTGCTCCTCTGTAGTAATTGCCTTTAGGTATTTCACCATTGCCTCTCTATTTGAAAAATTAGGAGCAAACTCTAGAGAAATGTCATTGTTGAAACCATTTAGTCTAAGGAAATAATCCTACCACCCACAATTTGGAAATTTGGGCTCACTAAGTGCATCCTGAAGAAGTAAACTATGAACTGTAGGATCATTCTAGATAGGTGGTCCTCCCACTGCTTTATCTTCATCTTATAACCTTCAAATTCTTTTGAAAATAGGAAATTCTAGAAATGCAAACCCCAAATGCACTTCCTACAACTTCTTACAGAAATTTTACACTACCGCCAAGATGATAATGTTTTATCTCCATATCTTTCATTGTCATAATGAAAATTAACTAGGCACATTAAAGGATAAAATAAAGGAAGGCATCATAACTTGAAATGGCGATGGTTAAGTACAAACAAGCTTAGTACAAGCAAGTTTCAATTCAAATAAAGGTCACCTCAAGAATGCAAACTCTCACTTCAACTTAGATTTGGAAAAATCAAATACAAAAAGTGACATGTTGAATTATAGCATCAAAGCAAAAATAAATATGGTGATGTGGATATGAAACATGTGTGTACCCTCCCCCCAAGTTAAATGGTGGTAGGTGTCCACACGTGTCTGACATAAAAGTACAAGAAATTCAAAAGGGGTATGCTATGTGAATTATACATGTTAATAAGATAATTATAAAACTAATGCATTTGAAGTAATGAATATACACAAGTTGTTAAGTATAAACTTGGATGTTTTCATTAATGAATAATATCCACACCATATATGTTTGAAGTAGCTATCATGTTGAGAAATTAATCCAGCTGAGAAGTGAAGTGAAGCCATGTTGAGGTGATGTGGAAGACAAGTGATGTGAGATGGAAAGGTGGTGAATATATTGATGGAGAAATGTACTCCTACAAGGAGTGGAAGTATTTATTATGAATGTATGCAATGATTTGACTAGGCGAAAGAGGGAAGGTCTGACTTCCTTGGTTGCAAGACTTTCAAAATTTTGACTAGCAATAAATTGTTATAGGAACTGTTGTTTAGAAGTTGGTTTATGGTAAAGTTTCAGGTGATGACCATTGACCAATAGTTTGAACCAAACATGGTAAATAATTGCAAGCTACATAGCTCCATTGGGAAAAACCTCTACAACATCATATGGGCCTAACCATATAGTCTTCAATTTTCCCATGTCATCCTTATATTTGGAGTCATAAAGGAGTGCCCAATCTCCTGACTAAAACTGCTTCTCTCTGATGTACTTGTCATGCCATTTATTATTTGATTTTATACCACTTCTATTTGGTGTAAAGTTTACTTTCTTAATTCTTCCAAAGTATTTAACTACATGATCCTATCTTTCTGTACTGCAGATATATCCATGCCAAGGTCAAGTGTTGTTCTCAACATTTTATGCTCAAACTCAATTGTCATCATGGCTATTTTTCCATAGAACAATTCAAAAGGGGTAAAAATACTTGTGGTTTTCCATGTTGTTCTATATGCCCATATTGCTTCAAGCAGTCCTTCTGCACATTCCTTCTTATGTACAACCACTATTTTTGTGAGGATGGCCTCTATCTCTCTATTTATGATTTATTCTTGACCATTAGCTTGGGGATGGTAAGGTGCAGATTTTCTATGCCTCGTATTGCACTCATTCACCATAGTTGTGATGAGAGTTAAGTAAACTGAGACCCTTGATCTATCACTATCTCCCTTGGAACTCCATAGCATGTGGAAATCTCTTCATAGAGAAATTCTTCTACTTTTTTTTCCCCCTTGCATGCTTCATGGATTTGACATCAACTCATTTAGTCACATAGTCAGTGAAAACCAAGATGTAATATTTTCCATTTGATGGAGGATTAATGAGTCCTACAAAATCAAGTCCCCATTTATCAAATGGTGTTACTACCACTTTTGGATGTAATGAAATTTCATATGATCTAGTTGGTCTGCCATTCTTTGACATCTATCACACTTTCTTGTGTATTTGGCTCTATCCTTATCCAGAGTAGGCCAATAGTACCTTGTATTCAATATTTTAAGGTTGTCCTTTTGGCTGAAAAATGCTCACCAAAGGGCTCGTCATGGTATGCATGTAGGATTTCATAGGTGTCATCCTCTCTTACACATATTCTCATCACTTGGTGTTGTCCAGTATAAAATAAGAACCCTGCTATCCATGAGAAATTAAAGCTCTTTTCAACAAGTAACCTCTTCTCCATTGGTGAAAAATGAAAAAGGTATCCTCTTAGGAACTAGATAGCTATTTATACCAGCATACCAAGGTATATTAATACTAATGGAGAATAAATTCTCATCCAGAAATGAGTCATTAATGACTTGTGGATCCTCTTAGGTTGTTAACCTAGAGAGAAAATTTTCTACCACATTTGCCCTCCATATTTTATCAACAATGGTAATATGATATTTCTACATCAACAATAACCATCTTGCTAATCTGCCTGTGATTGAAGGTTTATTCATGAGATATTTAATAGCTGCATGATCTGTATGGACAAAGATTTGATAACCAGTGATGTGATGCCTAATTTTTTTAGTTCCTACATGACTGCTAACATCTCTTTTTCTATGATAGTACAGTTGAATTTGGGTCCTTACAAGTGTTTGTTGATGAAGTAAATAAAATTCTCCACAATTCCTTCTTTTTTCCCCAAGACAACTCCAATATAATAATCTGATGCATCATTATGGATGTGGAAGATAAGTTCCCAATTAGGTTCTTTAAGAATAGGTGCTTGAGTCAAGGTTTTCTTCAATTCAAAGAAGGCTTTCTCACACTCTGATGTCCATTGGAAGTTAGCATCTTTTGTCAATAAATTACATAATAGATCTGCCATATTCCTGAAATCCTTTATAAACCATCTGTAACAGCGTGCATGCCCTAAGAAACTTTTGATATCCTTCTACTTAATGGGCGTAGAAATATTGAGAATGATTCAATCTTAGCAGGTTCAACTTGGATACTTGCTTGTGAAATGTAATGGCCAAGAACTACTCCTTCCTACATCATCATAAAATATTTTTCATTGTTCAAGGATAGATTATGGTCTTCACACCTATGCAATACTTTTCCAAAGTTTCTTAATGTTTCCTCAAAAGTGCCACCATAAGCAGTAAAATCATCGATATATATTTCCATATAGTCATGTGAGATATCTGAAAATATACTTATGACTACTCTCTAAAAAGTAGCTGGAGCATTGAACAATCCAAATGGAAGTGCAAAGTAGGCACAAGCTCCGTAGGGATAGGTAGATCATGTATTCTCTTTGTCTCCAGGTACAATCCTTATCTGATTGTATCCACTAAAGCCATCTAAGAATGAAAAATATTGTTTACTTTCTAGAGAATCCAACAATTGGACTATGAAAGGGAGTGGGAAAGTGATCTTTCTCAGTTACAACATTAGCCTCTCTATAATCTACACACTCTCTCTACTTTCCTCCCTTTTTAGGAACTATAACAAGGGGTGATACCCATTGACTATCATAAATTGGATAAATGAATCCTACATCTAGTAATTTCTGCAACTCTCCCTTCACTATCTCTATTAATGTATGGCTAATTCTCCTATGTGCCAGCCTCATTGGTCTAAAATCTTCCTTGATATAGATTCTATGGGTACACAACTTAGGATAGAGACCCTTCATGTCATGATAGTCCCATACAAATGCTTGTTGGTGAGACTTAAGCAATTCTATTAAGGACATTTGTTGTTCCTAAGAGATTTTTCCATTAATGTTCAAACATTTTTCAGTTGAAAGTTTCACTTGCTTAATCAATTCAATCATATATGCTTCACTAAAATATGTCATTTTCACTTCATGCGACATAAATGTATGAAGCATATCTTTGTCTACAAAAAATTTGGGTGAACAAGAGGTAGAAAGGATAGTCTATAATGGACATGCAAGACATTACAAACAACCAATTGGTTGCTCATCTACTCCATAATAATTTTGAATGATATTGGAGAGGACTTCATCCTCCTCTTGAAGCTTCGTGAAAGGATCCCTATCTATTATCATAAGTTATGTTACTGAATTAACTTCCTTTGTTTCTTCCCTTATATTTGGCCATATTGGTTGCTCCAAATCAGGTTGTGGTCGTGTTGGAGGATAGAGAGAAAGTTTTTTAGTATTCATGCCACAATAAATAGTCATGTATCCTCACCTACAACCTATAAAGGCATCTGTTGTATCCAACTAGGGTCTTTCCAAAATAATAGGATATCTTCCTAGAGTTTCTTTATGAGAAAGAATCACAAAGTCAGTTGGGTGTTCCCAAGAATCTAAGGTTATTACAAGATCCTCTACCATGCCATCAAGTATAATAATAGAACTATCTACTAGCCGTAGGATAATAGGAGTAGGTCTCAAATAAGTGATACTAATAAGTTTCATGATATCTTTTGTCATCACATTGATAGCCATGCCTAGATCTATTAAGGAATTTTTTACTTGGATTTCATTGATAAAAACCCTAACCATTGGACTACCAGGGTTAGAGTACATAGGGACAGTCACCTTTCCAATCATGATATCAACTAACTGACCCATTACATGCACTATTTGTGGATCCTTTTTCTTCCTTCCAAGTTTCTTTAAACACGACTCTTTAATGGATTTGCTATAAATTGGGACATACTTTATTAATTGAAACAAAGGGATCTTATTACAAACATGATTGAACTATTCTATAAGATCAAAGGTGGGTTCCTCTTTCTGTTAACTCACTTATACCTTATCAAATTTTTGGAGAAGTTCAGACTTTTTCATTTGACTTGGTTGAATAGGTGGGTCAAGCAAACTATCTTTCTCTACTTCTTTTGTAGGTAATTCAATTATTAATAGTGGAAAAAGTGCTGGAAAAGTTGTCCCTAAGTTGAGATGTATATCACTTACGCTAACAACATATGCAAGATATTGATTTGGGCGAACAAAATAAACATGTTTTTGTTGTGGCTTGTTATTAGGATTAGGGACCACTAGTGTTGGCAATTGAGTACGCTTAGGTCCATTAATACTGGTAGTAGGAGGTGAGATTAAAGATGGTTGTCGGGGTTGCTGATATGGCTGAAAATAACCAACTAATTGATTTGGCCATTGCTGACCTCCTCTCCATTAAGATATTTACTGCCAATTACCCTAAGGTGGTTGTCATGTGCCTTGAGGTTGTGGCCAACCTCCCCGAGGCTCCTGATAGTTACCTTGAGAAGGTTTCCACTGGGATGAAGGATTTTGAGAGTTTGGCCAGGTGTTTTAAGGGTTATTCCAAGCTGGTGAGGGATAATTTCCATAACTTTGAGGATAAGAAGACTGCTACTGATTATTAGGAGCATAAGAATTTGAATAAGGACCACTAAAATATAATGGGCCTGGTGATATACCTTGTCTTGGAGCCCATGGTATCCTTTATGCAATATAGAAAAACCTCTCATCATCTCCTTTAATTGGCTTGAACTCTGGTGGAATATGGCGACTGTTAATATTAGAAACCATCTTGGATATGCAGTCGTTGTTTTTCTGCCTACAACGAGGATAATATTTTTCCAACATCGCCTCTGCCTCCTCATGCTTCTTCTTTTCTTGAAGTGTGTCTAGATGAGTAGCCATATTATTTATGATGTCCTCTTTAAAGTCTTCGATAAGATGAGTTTTCAATTAATTGCAAAAACAAGCTTTGAAGAGACCCAAAACCCTTTACAGACAGGTTACATTAAGATGAGAAAAAAAATCACCCTAGACAAAATGCTACCAAAAATCAGCAGACACCCAACACCACAAAACCAGTGATGAGCACAACCAACAGAAAGAAAAAAAACTAAAAGAAAGAGACATAGGGAACCAAGACTAGGCTAAGCCCCCAAGGGTTCTTGCCACCTCCTTTTCAAGATTAGAAACCTTCTAAACAACCTCCTTGAGATCTATAATCTCCTTCAAAACAACAAACACCTATATTTTCATGCTTTCCCTTGTACTTCTCTCAGGGCTAGAGCCTTGACCAACAACATCCCCAGTGCCAGAATCCAGATAAACAATTTTTTTCTCAGTGGAAGAGTTATCCACCTTCTCCACCAAGTTATTGAGATTTTGAATAGAAGCCTTGATGCTCTCATTACTGCTCTGGAGAATCTTATTTAGTGTTTTCTACTTCTTCTCCACTCTAGTACACAGACTCTCCAATCTCTCCTCCAGTGAGCATGCAAACTTATTCTCATGCTCCATGTTCTCAATCTTAGAGGAGAGGGAACAATACTTCAAATTAAGGCTCTTAATCTCAAAGTCCATCTATTAAGTTGATAAGAGTTCAAGGACATAGCCTTTTCCATTTGAAGAACTCCAAAAAGAGGTTCCTTCTTATTCTGTATATCCTCAATAAATAGCTAAATATTGTCTTCATTTTGGTTTAGATTCTTACTGGAAGTTTGGGCATCTTTAGATTCCTCAGTCATCTTTTTAATTCCTTCTGCAGATATCAACATATCATGCTCGACAGAGCTCGTATAGTTTACTAGGATAGGTACTTTCTCATTATTTGTTCTCTTTATATTTTCTATAAGCTCCAATGAAGTAGGGCTTCTATTCTTCACAAAGGCACCAGGCGTAGGCTCCTACAAAGCTTCAATATTCTCGACGAGGCTTTGATCATAATTTCTTGGAGAATGCACATTATCAATACCCTAATAAACCTCAACATTATCAGGCATATCAAAATTTGTTTTCTCTTCCATCTGCTCTTCCTCATCTTTATCATTATCATCCTCTTATGTGCCCATTCTCTCCCCCTCCTCAATATTTTTGTTATCTAGAATATCAAAAGAATACTACTCATCACCTTATCATCTTCAGTTTCCATACTGGCCTTATCATAATTGGAGTTATGCTCCTCCAGGCTACATTTAGATTTTTTGAGGGAAACATGGGACATCGACTTCGTATTCCCACTTCCAAACTCCTCCACCTTCCTTTTCAGTTTTTCCTTTTTAGGTTCAACTGACTTTTGTATTTTATCCATAAGTTTATCCTGACAATACTCATAAATAAAATAGACAAGCCCTTCATGAGGCACATTATTTCCATATTTCTTCTTATTGTCCCTAATACTATGATTAAGGGATCACAATAGATAATGGGGAAAAGAAACATACATTTTATGCCTGAAATGGTTTAACAAAACAAAATGGTAACTATGAGCCCTATTATAACAACCATCAATAGTAATATACTCCATAAGGGCAATGAGAACCTTCCTCCATATCAACTTGATGTGATCCACATCATATAAGCTGGAAGAATTAACAAGTTTTTCCCTCTCAACATATTCTTTGGGAAACATACTAACAACTCTTTCAAAAATATTCCTATCCCTAAAGAAGTTCATACCTCTGTGTTGAATACCTATAAATTTCGTGATGAGCTCTTTATTTAGGGAAATTTGTTTTCCACAAAGCACCACAGATTCTTCCTTCCACTCATCCAAAAACTGCTTCGTAACGTTACTGTCAAAGCCATGAAGCCTTTTCAGAAATGACATAATACCTCCTTTTTAAAAAAATTCCAGACTTTTGGTTTCTTCCTCCATTTCTCCTAGTTGAGAGGTTCTTCATGCTTTAACCCTCCTCCCATTTTGATAGTCTCAAAACATGTAGGAGAAAGATGAGCTTGATTGAAGAATCTCTGAGAGAATACCACAAAAATAGCAACCCACAACACATGACACCAATTACTAAAAATGGCAGAGAGGTTTTCTGGAACAAGCTATGCTCTCTGAGAAATGCCTTTATTAATGAAGAAGAGATTGTCATGGGAGATTTTAATACTCCCCTAAAAGAAAATGAAAAAAAGGAGGAAGTCAAACAAATCTGGAAAGCAGGATGGATCTTATGAATTTCATATATTTCCATTCTCTCCATGATATTGAGCTGTAGGGAATCAACTACACTTGGACAAATATAAGAAGTGGCCAAGATCTTATTAAAGTTAGACTTGATAGGGCTCTCATTACCAATGAATGTTTTACTCATTACTACTGCTCGTTATTTGCTCATATGAGGGTGGGATCAGACCATATAATCCCATAACTTTTCTGGCGGACCCCATAGACAAGAAAAGGAATTTTCCTTATAGATTTGACAAAATGTGGACAATGCATCCACAACTTGAACAAAAAATTGAAGAATGGTGGAAGATCAAAATCAAGGGTACGACTATGTTTATTCTGGCCAAAAATAAATAAAATGTCAAGGATAACATCAAATATTGGAACAAAGAGACATTTGGAAACATATTCTCTACTAAGGCTAATGTTAGCATGGAGTTAAAGGAAATCTAGGATAGCATTCAAAAGGATGGATATGCCAACATATCAAGAGATCAAGAGAATGAAAAACTAGTAGAGATGCATGATATAATTGCTAAAGAAGAAACCTTCTGGAGACAGAGATCAAGAAATATATTCTTAAAGGAGGGAGATAGAAATACCAAATACTTCTTTATGACTGCTCTGAAACACAAGATGGCCAATAGAATCTCTAAGCTCAATATCAGTGGTACTCTATTGGAAGATGAGGAGGCCATAAGATTCGAGGCCAAGAATTTCTTTCAAAATTTGCTTCAAAAAGACAATGATTTGAATAGTGAAGAACAAAGGGAGTTTCTGGAGTGCATCCCTCAGATTCTGAATGATAACCATAATGCAGGGCTCACTACTATACCCTCTAATTCTAAAATTAAAAAGGTTATCTTTTCTTTTGATGGAGATAAATCCCCGGGACCAGATGGTTATCCTATGTTATTTCTTCAAATGTTTTGGAATATCATTGAAAAGGATGTTACAAATGCTGTCAAAGAGAGTTTTGGCTCCAGAAAACTATTGAAGGAGTTGGATGGCACTTTTATAACTCTTGTTCCAAAAAATCAAGGGGCTAACAAGATGGATCAATTTAGGCCTATTAGTTTGTGTAACTCTGCCTATAAGATTATTTCCAAGGTCCTTACCTCCAGGATTCTGTCTATTCCCCCTTCCTTAATTTCTTGGCAGAAAAACGAGTTTGTACCTGGTAGACAGATTATGGACTCCATTATAACCATTCATGAAAATGTTAATTCTCTTGTGATGTCTAGGAAGGAAGGACTCATCCTCAAGATGGACCTATCCAAGGCCTATGATATGGTGGACTGGGAGTTTCTATTGAAAGTTTTGAGGGCGTTTGGTTTCAATAAAAAGTGTATGGATCTTATATATCAGCTTATCTCTTTTGCCACTTTTTCAGTTCTAGTCAATGGTTCCCCTACTTTGTTCTTTAAGTAGACTAGAGGACTAGGGCAGGGGGATCCCCTTTCCCCTATCCTCTTCATCCTAATGGTTGAGTGTCTAGGCAGGTACATGGAGAATCGAGTTAGGAAAGGAGAAATTAAGGGATTAAATCCTTCTTCTGCTAAACAAGTTTGCTCCCATCAGCAGTTTGTTGATGATTCCATTATTATGGGAGAAGCATCTATTAAGAATGCTAGCAACATTAAAAATTCACTGACTAAATATGGGACAGCTTCTGGCCAGACTATCAATTGGGGAAAGAGCTCTATTTTTCTCTTCAACGTTCTTGAAAAAAGAAAGACTAGAATTATGAGGATTTTGGGTTGTGATCTAGGAACTATTCCAGGAAATTACCTTAGTCTCTCCCTTTGTTTGGAACCTCCTGATACTTTCTGGATTTCTCTAGTGGATAGATTTCACAACAAACTTACTGGATCGAAGGGCTTGCTACTAAGCCAAGCATGCAAGATTCAGATTCTTAGATCCACCATTTAGGGTCTCCCTCTTTATGCTTTGAGCATTTTTAAAATTCCCAGAAAGTTTGGTGAAGCTATTGAAAATATTCAAAAAACATTTTTGTGGTCAGGCATGGAGAAAAATAAAAGGATTGCCTTGATAGCTTGGGAAAAGGTCTGTCGACCTGTTAATAAAGGTGGTCTTGGGTTACAAAGAATCATAAATTTGAATGATCACCTCCTTGCTAAACTCATATGGAGATACTATAACTCTAGGGGAGAGTGGACTTTAATATTTGATAAAAAATAAAATAAGGAGAGGCTTGACCTTGCTTCCTTTCTTGATGAGGACATGGATGGGGGAGGCTCTTTTGTCTGGAGAAATACTATAAAAAAAAAAGCATTAAAAATGAATTAAATGGAAATTTGGAAATGGGAGAAAAGTTCATTTTTGGGAAGATGAGTGGATATTACAAACTCCCCTCAAGGAGTGCCCTGATTGGAGGAATTATGAAAGCCAATGAAAAATGATATTTGGAAGGAAAGTGGTAGACTACTGGGACATAGATCACTGGAAGGACTTGACGGTGATTGACAACAAAATGGGACAACTCAACAAAATTCTTAACTCTATTACTTTGATTGAAGAAGAAGAAATGATTATATTGAAATACAATCTGAATGGTAACTTAAATATATCCTCTCTATACCATTTGGAGTTTGAGGACCTTAATGAGCCTTGTTGGGCTAAAGCTTGTATCACAGATCTTACTCCAAAAATCAATGTCTTTTTTTGGATTTTGATGCAAAATAAAGTCTTGACAACTGATAATATTAGAAAAAGAGGTATGATAATTGTGAATAGGTGTTACCTCTATAATCAAGGTGAGGAAAGTGTGGATCATATGTTTATTCATTATTCCTATGTTAGGTTAGTTTGGGATTACTTTCTTCAAATTATTAACATAGAGTGGGTTTTCCCTGAGGATATGAAGAGTCTTTTCTACTCTTGGAACAATCCTTTAAAGAATGAGACTGTGATCAAGGTGTGGAAGTTTGTTCTCCCCTATGTCTGTTAGGGAGTTTGGAGAGAGAGGAATGAGAGAGTCTTCAGGAATAAACTGGCTAGTGAGAAGGAGGTTTTCTTTAGAATTAAGAGAGCTATTAAAGAAAATTTACTTTTAAAGGATAGAGTCATGGATCCTTTGAATGAGGAGGACATAAACTTATTCAATAACTAGAAAATAAAAGGGAATTTTAGGAAACAGGATAATAAAGGAAAGAGGGAGGAAGCTAGATGGGATTGCGCCCCCCCCCCCCAAGTGGAAGGAAGAAAATTAATTTTGATGGTGCATCAAAGGGCAACCTAGGGGTTGCTGGGTGTGGCATTGTCATAAGAGATGAACATGGGATCTGTAGAGGCATTAGAGATATCCCTATTGGTATTCAAATAAATCATAATGTTGAAGCCTGTGCTGCCCTTCAGGGACTTATCCTAGCTAAGGAGAAAGGGTGTTCTAAGGTTTGGTTAGAGGGACATTCTCTCAACATTATCAAGTGTTTGAATAATGATACTCCAACCTCGTGGAATATTCATAATACAATTCAAAAAGCTCAAGCTATTCTTCATTCTTTTGAGAAATGTATTGTTACTCATAAATTACGAGAGACTAACGGTGGTGCTGACTGGGAAACCAA
The DNA here is from genome assembly GCA_018584345.1 of Thuja plicata. Lineage (NCBI taxonomy): Eukaryota > Viridiplantae > Streptophyta > Pinopsida > Cupressales > Cupressaceae > Thuja > Thuja plicata. The sequence goes on from MU224107.1 coordinate 3,523,854, forward strand.
CATGGCTTGTAAGGTTGATGTGGTGACGCAATGGAGTGATGGAAATGACATGCCTTATCAAGCCAAATTATTACTTGATAGTGACCGTTTGAGGAGTAGAAAAAAACAAGATCATAGATGGTAAGTGTCATAAAGGATATTGATGTGGTAGTGATTTTTCATAATTAGCTTTTTAGGCGAAAGTACTCTATGGTGATTACGAGCTGGAAGTGACACACTTTCTGGGTGTTTTTGGTTTTGCTGAGAATGAGGAATGGTATTCATAACGGATTTATCAACAATTATCATAGAGGAAAAAAATTAAAACAGAGAGAACAGATGGGTGGAAGTAAGAAATGAGTCGAGCTTGTGAACTGCGACGAATGGAGGAAAATGCAAAAAGTCTGGAAGATTTTGAAAGGTGGGATGGAGGTGTTTTTCAAAAAGCCTCATGGAAGAAACCCCTCTATTACCAGGATTTTCACTAAAACCTGGAAAGATGGAAAGATTATGGTGGGAAATCAGCATATGGAGGTCACTGAGGAGATAATAGCGGAAGCGACAGGAATGGGCATAGAGGGAATCAAGTTCTACAGAGATATAGTGATATCTGATAAGTCTTGGGAGGTTTTTCCAGAGTCTAAAGAGGAAAAGGCCAGACTGGTTAATGTTGACACCTCATACCACAATCTAAAGTGCATATCCATGCCTTGGAGGTATGTTCTGTGTGTGATCATCAGTTATATAATGTTGGACGGTAGGTTCACCCATGCTTATGCTCACCATTTTATGCTATTACATCACTTTAGACACAAGGTGAAAGTTAGTTTTCCCTATTATTTGCTCAGTTCGTTAGATTTCACCATTAATAGCTTGCAGAAAGACCCAAAGGGTGATTATGCTTCTCACCAGGACTTGATGTTGTTAATTTATGAGGTTTTGAAAACTAAAAAAGTTGAAAGACCTCTATTGAAGAAGAACTAGAGAGATGAGGAAGAAATAGAGGGTGATGAGGAAGAAAATATGTATGAGGAAGAAATAGAAGATAATGGAGAGGATTCCAGGGGATATAAAACCCCTAAAAAAACTACGAAAAAGGGAACCTCATATAAGAAGAGCCATAAGAAGCCCTTTTTTGAGGGCTTTGATACAGACAAGGAAACAAATGATGATAATTTGGAGGAAAGCAAAATGAGAAAGAAAAAAGGAAAAAAGTCAAATAAGAAGAAGACTTTGGTGGAAGAAAGTGAAATAGAGAAGGATTCTGAGGATGAAGAGAAGGACAAAAAAGACACAAAGAAAAGAAAATGGGGAGAAGGTATGGAGAGAAACAAGATCAGTCAGAAAGGTAAAAAACCCAGTAAGAGGAGAATTGTTCTTTCCTCGGATGAGGAAGATATGAAGGAGAAAAAGCTTAATACTGAGAAGAACCCCAGGGAGGATGAAAGAGGTGAAAACAGGGAGGACAAAAAGATGACAATGAAGAGGAAAAAAATCAAAAGGGGAATACATAAACTAATGAGAAGAAGGAGGATGAAAAGGCGAAGGAAAATCTGGACAAAAGAACAAAGAAAGAGGAAATAGGGCACAAGGAAACTGAATTCCATGAAAATGAGGAAACGGGAAATTATCATACGCCTGATGATATCAAGAAAAGAAAGGATTGCATTGAGGATTTCACTAGTATGGTGAGTAATTTGATTGAAGATAATGCTAATATGAAAAAACAAATTGAAGTTATGAGGGTTGAGATTAATATCTTAAAAAGCATTGGTATTGGTGAGAAACTAGTTGTTGAATGCTTGGATGAAATGAAAGAGACAGTTGGGAATTCAGAAGCCCAGGTGGAATTTGTGAACAAAGTGGGAAAAATGGAGAAAAAGTTAAAGGACATCACTGACAGGGCAGAGGAAGAAGACAATGCAAGGAAAATCAACAAACTGAACATAAAGGTGGAAAAACTTGAGAAAACGGTCAAGAAAATTGGGGAGCAATGCCTAGTGAGCCTAAAAGCCTATACTGGACACTCACATATCCTGATGGATACGTTAGATTAGGAAAAAGGGGAAAAGGACTGCAAAGAGGTGAAGGAGATCATAGGACCGAGTACTCGCACAAGGACAAGCACCAAGAAGATGAGTCCAAAGGCGGATAAAGAAACTGAAGACCTTAAGAATTTGGTAAATCAGATGTAGATTATGGTCATTCAGGCCTAGGAAATGGTGTAGGGAATATAGCTATCTTTTGATTAGTTCCATCCTTTTTGTTTTTGCTGTCCCTGTCCTTATTTTTTATCTGTTGGACTTTTTTCGTTTAGGTTGTTAGCTTGCTAGCTGCTTTTCTTTCCTTGTTTGGTGCTATGGAACAGTTGTTGTTGAACTCTCTTGAATATCTGGAAAACTTTTGTAAAGGTTTTGGGTCCTTGTAAAACCTATTTTTACTTAATCAGAACATGTGACACTAGTTAATTTCCTTCATTATATCAACTCCTTTCGGGAAATTAAATTACCCTTTGTTGAACCCTAAATGCTTATCTATCATTATCATGATTACTTAATATTAGTCCCACTTTTATGATAGTCTTATCAAACCTAGTGAAGGATAAGGTGTTATCATTTATATCTTTTTCCCAATGCCAAGTGATGATATCCAGAGATTTGACACCTAGGTTAGAAAAAGCATTCACAACCAAGTTGGCCTCTCTGTAAATGTGGGAGATGAAATGATTATTAAATGAATTGATTATTGATATAGCTTCTGTAATGATATGATTAATCAACCAAGAATCCTTAAATTATCCTTTTAGACATTTAATAATATTGTTTGAGTCACCTTTGAACCACACATTTTTGTGCTAAATATTTTGCACCATTGTAAGAGACCACAGAGCTCCCATTGCCTCAACAACATGGTTAGTTTGGATTCCTAGAGGAAGAGAAATAGACCCCAGATAGTTACCATAACAATCCTGCACAACACCCCCACATCTAGCATGACCAGGGCCCCTTTGTCACACCATCAAAGTTAACTTTGACCTATCCTTGAGGAGGATAAAACTATATCACCCCATCTCTTTTACCTTTTTGAGATCTTTTCCAGCCCTCAGACACCCAATCCTTGGAAGAGATAAGATCAAAATCCAGAGCATTATTTTCTTGATTTGAAAAGATGAGTTATCTCCATTCTTGAAGCTCCATTAGTGGAGGTTTTTCTCATACTAGATTGGTAATATCTTCTTCTTTTGATAGCTTCTCTAGAGTAATTCTTGCATATCCTCATGATATTATCCCAAAGAGCTTGAGTGATATCTCCTCTCCCCATCAAGTCTAAGGATTTTGTACAACTTTCATTGATCCGTCTGAGGAAGATAAACTTTTGATAATCTTCATTAAGTGCATGATGTGTGAATTTATGCAGACTAAACAGGAAGCTTGTAATACAGTCTTCCAAACTCTCATCTTTCTTCTACCGCATCCTAAAGATATAATCTCCTCTGATATCACTACCTCTACAATATTCTTTATACTTCTTAAGAAATTTTGTTTTCATTTCATCCCGAGTATCTAAAATATTTATACCTAAGCTCATTAATCATTTTAATGTAAATTCAAGGTTGCAGGGAATAATTTAAGCCTGTGAGCATCAGTAGTGTAGTCACAGCTTCTACAGAGGATATCAAATTCAAACAAAAAAGTGTCTGGGTTCTCTATTAATAGACCATAGAACTTAGGAAGGACTGAAGAAAGGATTTTATTGAGTTTATGAACTTCATTCTATTCAGTGATGGGAAATGGGAAAGTTGGTTGGTTAGGTCTATTCTGGGAAACCATCCTTGCTTGATAGGGTACCAATGCAAGTAGATTGTCAAATAATTTTTGGACAACTGGGTCTTCACAAGAAGTTTTAGAACTACTCAAATTTTCAAATATGTCAGTTAAAGGATTTATCTCACCTTCTTCTTCTTATGGATGATTGTAGAAATCCTCTATCTAGTTATAGGATGAGGGCCATTAGGAAGAAATATCCCTAGAGCATCTCTTCTCCTACCTCTATGCATGCAGTGTTAATTTAGTGATAGTAAATCCACCCATAAGATTGTTTAAAGAATGGAGGGTCATTACTTTACTATAATGAAGGCTATAGTTAAAAAAAACTTATGCGCTACTAGAAATAATAAATAGACTAAAAATGACTCCAAAAATCTCCCTAGTTTGACACCATCCCTGGTAATGACACCAAAAATGTTGGTCTCCTTTAATGGTTTTATTAACTAAGCCCTATAACCATAAATTAGGGTTTGGATATCCATGATAAGTAGTTATCTCATCATCATGAAGGCTCATTTTTTGTCAACCCAAAGACATATACTTGAAATGGGTCAGCATTGCATATGCATTAGTGACCCAATTGTAGCCATGTTATCTAGGAGTGATAAGGAAATGGTACTAGATGTAAAGTGCACAGAAAGGAAAAAAATCAAATGCTTAACAATAGCTATCATCTAAACTAAACTCAAATGAATAAAAACAATATAATCCATGGAAAGAAAATAGGAAACTTCTATGTTTTCTTTGGTTGCAAGAAAAAAACATAGGATGGAGTTTCCAATGGCTGTAGGAACAAACAATTGCCAGGAAAACAACTAACTGCTGCATGAAAACTAACTACTAAACACAAATATTAGAATCTTCATGAAGTGGTACCCCTTGAGTGAGTCTTCCCAAAGCTCAAATAAGATACTACAAACTGGAATATCATTTTATTTATCCAAAAGTGTTGTTATAACATAATGGAGTTGGAACTGTTCTCAATAAACCAAAAACTAAAATTACAATATCCGAAGTTTTGACCTCTTGAGAAGGGGTATGCAAAATTTATTTAAATAAAAAAAGAATTCTAACTAACTCTAACTAAAAACAAGTCCACTCCTAAGATGTTAGAAGGATACAATTTATTACAACGTAAGAAAAGGAAGGAAGTTATGCTCTAAATTAGTAACAACCCAAATATTTCTGCTACATAGAAAATCTAGCATAATTGCTTCCCCTAGATATACTCTACCACAATCATGAACACTAAAGTCTCATTATTACTCCATGTGAGCTATAAATAATCAGTTTTTGACTCCTTCAAGGTTCATCTTGGTGTGACTTTGTCTTCAACTAGTTAGTTGGCTTGAATTCCCACATTGTAAGGATTTCACCATTGCTGCACCTTCATTTATTCATGTAAAGAAAGAAATGATGTTGTTTGTGTTTAAATGCAGATATTGTTCAAATGAAAGCAGTGGATGCAGAAGTGACATTGTGGGATGCAACAACAACTTGATCAACAACTGCATTTGCTTTCTTATTTATCTTGACATAGTTGTTAGATTTCTGAAACTTGTTGGGATTAGGAGAAACATCACTCTTATCAACTAGAACAAGAGCCATTGGAGTGTTTCTTTCAAATTGACTCACTTGTAATTGATAATGATGAAGCATTGCACAAAGTTGTTGAAAAGAGGTAAATTCAGTAAGCAAAATCTTATCTCTAATATCCTTTTGCAAATTTGAAATAAACATATGCTGAATATCAATATCAAGAACATGATAAGAAATTTGAGCATACAAATGCTTAAATCTACAAATAAATTCAGTCAATTTTTCTTTAGTATTCTGTTTATAATGCATCAAATCAGTTAAGGACACTTGCAGACCAATGTTAGTTTAGAATTGTTGAATAAAGGTATTAGAAAATTTCGAAAAAGAATCAATAGAATAAGGAGGCAAGGAACAATACCATTGCAAGGCCTTATCACAACATTTTTTATCAAACAACTTGGATAAAATCCTATGGTCATGAGCATAGTCACTACAAAGGATTTGAAATGTTTTAACATGAGTGACAGGATGTCCCTTACCATTTTAATTCTCAAGACGAGTCATATCGGCTTGCTAAGGGATAGGAGCACAAATAATGTCTAGGGATAAAGGGCTACCCATGTCACATGTAGGTATACTAAATTTGGATTGAGTTAAGGACACAAGTTGTTGTTGTAAAGAGGACACAGTTTGAGCCAGACTAATGATTGTGGAATCATTAGAAGAAATAGGAGGAATAGAAACATTAGGAGCACTAGGAAAAGTCTAGGAAGTGGTGAGAATGGAAGACACAACTGGTGGAACACTTGGAACCACATTTGGAAGAGGATTGGAATAGGTAAAAGGAAAACTATGGTAAGAAGGTTGTGAGGTAGGTAGAGACACCGATGGAACACTCACAGGAAGATATGGAAGCAGAAGATTCAAAGCTAGATGATTGGAATATGGAAGATATTTAGTCACAAAAGGAGGAGTGTAAGTATAAATTCTAGGTAAAGGAACATAAGAAGGTTACACACTAGTGATAGGAGGAGTAAATCCTAAATCTTGAGCTTCTTGAGCTAAAGTTTTAACATTTAAATGCACAATATGAGTGATACCATGCGAGAGATTAACACCTTGATCACTATCACGAAGGACTTTCTTAAGAGACTCTATAGCTTGAATAGAATCTTGATTATGGTTTTCTTGAATCAACTAATTTACCATTTTATCAAGTTTAGTTGACAGTTTTTGGACTTGTTCAGGAGGAACTCTTAAAGCATCATCCTCATCATGAGATGAGTGAGAAGAGTTATGCTCCATAGAAGGATTGGAATCATGAGTGATTAAATTGTCATCCAGGATCCTACAAAAAGGAGAGGAAGACTCATGATCAAAAGAACCCATAACTCAGCGACTTCTTCTAACCGGGATATTATAAGTAGGATTGGAGGTAGTAAAGCTCATACACCAATGAAATGCAAATGAACTAAACTAAGAAAATGTAAATGCAAGAACATTAAAGAAGGCTAATCTAATATGCATGCAAGATCTAACATGAAATGTAAATCTAACACCACAAAAGAAAGAGTTGTCGTAAGCGTGTTCACCAAAATGTAAAGAAAGAAATGATGTTGTTTGTGTTGAAATGTGTGTGTGTGTGTGTCTATATATATATATATATGTATGTATGTATGTATGTATGTATGTGTGTGTGTGTGTTGTGTATAAAATGGATTTAAAGGTTTTGGGGGAAGATAATATTCTCTTCCTAGCCCCAAATTTCACAAAGGAAAGATCCACTTTGATCAACCATAAGAAAATGGTCAATACACAAATGCATCAATCAATCAGAAATAAGAAGAAGGAAGAAAACCTTACATTCCCAGTTTAGGATGAAGAGTGTATAATAGATTTGAATTTATTAAAACCTTAATTGAAATTAATTGAATACAAGTACTAACCTCAAAGTATAGAAGATCTGGAAATTTCTATTTTCTGGTGTCTGTACTGAGTTTTGGGAAATTCTGCAACCAGATCTGGAACATAAACATAGAGACGGAGAAAACCAAAAAATATTTTTCTTTTATAAGCAAGGTTGACCTTGACCCAAATGCGGGGGTGCAATTGCACCTCTTTATGTCGACCTCGACCTGCACTACTTTGATGGACATTCTATTTGTAGATCCTGAAAGTTGGACGAAAAGGGTATCCGAATATGCTCTGTAATTTTCTGTCCTGTAGATGTACCTGCAAGAAAAATGGTTTCATTTGTTAGGGTGGAGGGGTTTTCCTTGGTGAAACCCTAGTTTTGGAATTAACCTTAAAATATAATTGAAATTACAGAGATAAACAAAGTAAACGAACAAATTCACCTTGCTTGTATAAAAACCCTTGTGGAGGATTCAAATCCTTGGATCCACAAGTATGGATGCTCCAAATGAATGTAGAATGTAGAATGTAGGATGTAGGATGTCTCAAATCAATTGCCTTTAGATCTTAAACACCAATATTGAATGGATCTTGGAATAGGAAGAAGCTTGAGTGGATGTGGATGGAGAAATCTTCAACAAGAGAGCTCCATAGAGATTTGAATCCTTCAATGGCTACCAATGGATATCCTTTATGAATTGAATAGTTGAATGATTGAATGCTTTAATTTTTTTGATAGATCATGCATAGATTATCCTTCAATCGCTTTCTTTTATCTTCTTGTGTCTTAGAGAAAATGAGAGGAGAAAATCTTCCTTATATACAAATCTAGGGCACAAAATTCTAGAGAGGCCGACATAGAAATTCCAATGAGGCCTATGCCCCTAGAATTGGACTTATATTAAATATAATTTTAAGATTCGTTACTTCAGAGTCCAAAACAGTCGACCCGGAAGTGAGAATTAAATATTTCCAAAGCCTGACATCCGAAAACCTTGGAAACTTGAAATCTGGACCCTGGGTCAGGGTCGAGGTAAACCTTGACCCAGAAGGTTGACCTTGACCCTAAGGTCAAGAAACTCAAATTCACAGAGTAGGATGCCAGAAACAGGCTAGAGAGAAGTGGAAAATAGGGAAGAACAGGGGAAAAGATAGATCCAAGTCAAAGACCCATTCAAGGTGTTGACATGACCCCAAACCACTTACTCGGAGGGCTAAACCAGTCCAAAATGGAAGTGCTTCCATTTTTTGATGATACATTTAACCCCCACTTTAGAAAGAGTATGGACTGTTGGAAATAATGGGAAGTGTGTACTGATAGGGGAGGGGTGAATCAGTACCTCTAAAATTTTAGTTAATTAACCTTTAACCTTATGTAATAAAATCTTTTCTTTACTAATCATATCTGTTGTTCTTTCTTTATGCATGTGATATCAATTCATAATCTTAATTGTATGTAGACATTCATAGAAACATTCATGAAAGTAATTGACACATAACACAAGATATGGTAACACAGAAAACCCCTGTTGGAAGGTAAAAACTTTGGTGGGGATGGCACCCACAAAAACTTCACTATATGCAGATTGGAAGGGACTGGTTAAGGCTTACAATTTTTATCACTTCTGATGATCTTTCCTGTTAGGAGTATTATGTGGAGATTGGTTAAGGTCTACTCTATTAAGAGCTTTAGCAACACTATTTAGTGTGCACCCGGTTAAGAGATTTACAATAGGATTGTTAAATCCACCTTTCTTGAAAGGATTTCTTCTATTTGCTACACTTTTTAGAATGTAGACAAAAATACTCATTGACCTGAGTGTGTGCAATCTACAATTTCTGATTACAGATCCATTCAAGATTACATTTACAAATGTATCACCTAATGTGATTGATTAATACCTCTATTTCTCGGTAGCCTTGGTTCTTGGTTCTTGATAACTAAATTCATCCTTTGTTGTTCTTCTTCTTGAAACTCTCAGTCTAATCCATAGATGTGCTCGTTGGCTACAATAATCCTCTTCATCCTTCTCAAATGAATTATTACAACATCTATTTATAACATAGATTGACCTAATTTAGTTTCATGTATTACAAAACTAACTCTATGATCAAAGATTTACAACTTGACCTTGATCTCCTAGTTTGCATGTTTTTAATCAGTTAGACTAATTAAAACAATTACAATAATGTTTCTTGTTCCTCAAGAAATGGATTTAAAACAAATCAAAACTCTAAATATAGAATATAGCTATTTTATCTGACGTGGAAGTCAGATGCACTTTTCTCGAGATATAACTGACTATCAGTGTCTTATGCTTGGTTTGCTCTGAAATTAGTTTGACTGTCTTTTGGTATTCCTTTGTTGAACTGTCTATCGGGTTCCTTTGCTGTCGATTTTCTCTATTTCTTCTCTTTCGGTTTATAGTGTAACCTACTTGTCAGGTTCCTCTGTATCATCTTCAGGTTGCACTTTCAGTTTACACTTCAAAACTTGTGTCATTAGATTTCCCTTTACTTAGCACTTTTCAGTATGAACTAAAAACCTGACTTTCGGTGTAGTGTAACCGATGTTTCAAACAACTATTTTCTCTTTGCATAATAATGGAAAAACTTATGTCATCAATCTCCCCCTTTGACATTAGTATCAAAAACTGATATGTGCAAAATACTAATCAAAGTTTATTGTATGTACACCATGTATATTACTTAGTCATTTCACGACTCCCCCTATTCATATGCCGGTATAGTATAGTATATGTGTATGTACACTTTGTCTTTATACTATTTCTTCCTTTTCCCTTTGTGTTATATTTTCCTTTTCCCCTTTTTTCTTTTTGTACATATCATTTTCCTTTTCCCCCTTTTTTGATAGTAAGGGCAAAGGTGTATACCTATAGCTTATCAAAAAGATGAGAGTGAGAGGTCTTCATTTCCTTCACCATCTTCTCCCATTTCTCCTTTAAATTTTCAAGATCCATATGCTCTAATGTTATCCTGGCATGCACGTCGTAGATGGTGTCTACTACAGACATCTCTGGGGTGACAATTAGCTATCTTGCCAAACTTGTGTGTTTTTGCAGAAGTGTGAGGTTCAGTAATAGTTGAGACTGTATCTCAGTAACCTCTTCTCTGAATTGTGACTCTACTTCCCAAATTTATTGTCTTAACCATTTGATTTCAATGATCTTCTCATAATGCAATTTGATTGCATTCCATCTGTGGCTAGACTTTGAGCACTTGCATTTAGATCAGAATCGATCTTTGCAATCTTATCATTGTTATCTTTTGTAAATTTATCTAAAGTGCATAGCTTTTGAATTAAGGAAATAGCTTCACTAATGACTGGATCTAATTCATTTGTTAATTTTGAAAGCTTTACCTTATTTTATGCCACTTCTTGGCTGATCTTTTCTGTCAATTTATATTTGAACTTCTGTTCTGCTCATTCCTCAATCGCCTTTTCTTAATCTACATTTTATGTTGTGATGGCGTCGATGAGAATGATAAGTTGATCCAGAATGGGGGTATTGTGATCAACATCAATGTCGGGGACCATTTGGTTCAAGAAATCCCTTGTGGTCTCCAGTACTAAGGAGTCTCGGTGTTGATTTTTAAGCTTTTCTTGCAAAGCTTTCCTTTGACAGATTTCTCCATATTCTTGGAGTGATTCAAAATCTAAAGTAGTTGGATAACACTTTGGTATTTCTATGATCTCATCAAGTGTGACTTCTAACTTATTCTTCTTGGTTTTCTTCTTCTTCTTTTGTAATGTACCTGTATGTAAAACCATAGCTAGCTTCTCTGCTCGGTCTAATGTTCTACTTGATGGCTTATGCGACATTGTACCTTTTTCTTTCTTCTCGATGTTTGCCTGTTAGTTGTATGAGGATGTCTCCTTATCTACCTTCGGTGTATCTGCAGCTTCACCTTTGGTGTCCTTAGGCATGGTATCAACTATCTTATTTTTCTCATATTTCTCTTGTTGCACTTCATCTATATCTTTATTTTGTGCATCTTTTTTGGTGTTATCTCCATCTTTTTGTTCTTCACCAATGACTACCTGTTCATCGGTTGTGTCCTTCTTTTCTCCTTCTCCTGCATCCTCGGGTATGCTTGTATCGAGCTCGGGGGTCTTCTCCTTCTGTGAGATTATATTGATTGCTTGAATCAATGATGACATTTGGCCCAGTATGTGTACTTGTGCAGAATCTGTTGTAGTGTCCTATTCGTCGGTTTGGTCCTTGACAACAATGACATCTTCATATTTCTGAATCTCATCAGTAGGATCTCCTCCGATAATATCAATAATTGTATTATCTAGCCAAGTTTCATCTGCAACATCCATATCCTTATTGCCTGTTGTGTTCAATTATTCTTTTTCCAATTCTACTATTGTGACATCTTCATCAGTGATAGTAATTTGTTCAGGGCTCTATGTAGCCTGATCATCCTTGTTCTATTGATTTTTGGTAAGAGCAATGTGTGGCTCGGGACTTGTATCCTTTTTAGGAATATCAAGTATCTTTCTCCATTCAGCCTCACTCTTCTTGTCTAGTTCAAGTAGATGTCCTTGAAGTACTTGGTAAGCTCTCAAGTTCAGTGAGAACCTTTTGGAGTGATTCTTCATCATCTCTTTAATTTCCTCCATTTTTTATTCGGGAGGCATGAAAGATACTAGTGATCTTTCCTTGATCTCTTTCTCAGAGTGTAAAGCAAATTTCCATCTTGCCGATAATCTATCCTGAAGTTCTTTTGGCATATTATCTGCCAATTGTATTGGGAGATATTTGAATATACACATCATTTTGATAATTGCCTCTTCAATTTTATTTTGATCCTTGGGATCCAATGTTAGCCATTTCTTTATCTTGCAATCATTGACTGTACCTGATTTGATAATTCAAGCACATACTTCATCAACAGTTTCAGGAATCTTATTCTTTTCCTTTTGGACAGATTCATCCAGTTCGATGTCCTCAATGTCTTCCCTTGGTCTTAAGAACTTTCTTCTTTTTGTTGGTCCCCTTTTCTATGTCTGAGGTTTCCTCTTATAGGTCCTTACTTGACCTTTCTTTATCGGTGAAGGAATTGCATCCTTTGCTGTCTGAATCTTGGTCCTGGATGTAGCAGTATGATGACATGTAACTGATTGAATGTTTGATAATGTTAAGTTGAAGATAATGCAAAGCATTAAATCAGTTAATGGTTTGTATTGTCATTGATGTCAACTTGATATCATCTGTACGGCCATGTACATAATTCCATTGATGTCAACTTGATATCATCTATACGGTCATGTACATAATGCCAAAGAATTTAGAGAATCAATGGAATAAAGGTTATGCTTTCAACAATGCATAAAAGTCAAGTATTCACTAAGTGACAGACAACACCAATGGAGTGCACACCATCGGTAGAGGAAAAGAAGAAAAGTCACAGTGATACCCGGCAAGCAGAAGAAAGTGTTTCCTGACGAAGCAAAACCATAGGATGCCTGACGAGCTGAAAATAGAGTTTCCCGACGAGTAAAAATCCAATGATACCCGACGGACGAAGATCTCGAAGCTAACTAGAGTCACGTCGACGGAACTATCAGTTGTCACTGACAACTAACTGAAGAGTGACCAACGGAACAGAGAGTTCAGAAAATGACAAAATATCTAGCTGGCAAGAGCTAAAGATAGACTTAACTGGTTGTTTTATTTATTTTATTCGACCAGAGTTAAGTAATTAATTTAAAGAAGATTTGTATAGTTGGCAAGAAGATAACTACGAGATAAATCAAGAGTTATGCTTTAAATCAAATTGGCTGGATTGTTTTTCACGCCAAGAATCAAGAATCAAGAAATGGTGAATATCATGGCTATATAAGAGACAAGCTTAATTCATTTTTGAGGGGATAAAAAGGGGATTAAGGAGAGTGAATAGAAAGAGGATGCTGAAGAGAAACTGATGAAGAATTACTTCATATAGTCCTGATCAATCAAGCTGAAGGAGAGCTAAAGAATTCTGCAGACACCGATGAACAATGAAGCACAACATCACAGAGCAGAAAGTGTGGAGCATAAAGAGTTGAATTGATACATTGATCAGAGAGGTAATGCACTTAAATAGATCTGAAAATCTACAATTCAAAGTTGCATTAGAAATAGGTCATAGTGTTTTAGTTTAACCATTGAAGCATCAAATCTCTTAACAGAGTAGGACTTAACAGTCTTCTATATATTGAGGTACATCCCAAGGAGTGCCAAAAGGTTGATTCATGAAAGTAGCACTGGATTTTCCCAATACCTATTGACAGTCTAAGAAGGAGGTTGATTCAAGGATGGTAGCAATAGATGCCTGATACTAAGTGACAACCTCTATGTATAAAATCCTCTAACAAGGTTGCACTTAATAGTATGTTTGTAACCTTTAACAGGGTTGGTTCCTAACAGGGCTCACTTCAGAAGAGTGAAAATTTGGGGTACCGGTCCCAATGGTTTTTCCCTTAACAGGGTTTCTACGTTAAAAATTCATGTGTTATGTGTGTATGATTCATTTCTTTATTGTTTTGTATCTGACATAGTTAACACTGGGTTGATCGGTATACTCTGCATATTTACCAAGTTTTAGTAAATAGTTATACTTCTTATCGGTAATCAAGGAGAATAAGGATAGACAAGGAAAACTGACAGACAGTTATTCATTATAAGTATTTCATGACATGCATCTTGTAGGGACTTAATAATCTGAGGTTTATTTGATTGGTGGTTAATGTTTGAAGGATAAATTTTTGAGGCCACTGATTCACCCCACCTCTTAGTTATTACTAACAATTGGTATCAGAGCTTGTGTGCTTAGAAAGGAAGGTTTCAAGACCTGAGTCAAAGATCACAAGATGAAGAGACGAGATGTGCCCAAGTTGAACAAAGATAATTTTGCTTCATGGCAAAGCAGGATAAGACCCCACTTATCAGGTATTGGTAATGATGTTACTCAATTCCTAGATACTGAATATGTGTTGCCTACAGGAGTATTGACAGTAGATCAATTGATAGAGAAGCATGAACACAACTACATGGTTATAGAGCTTTCTTCCTCACTCTTTGATGCTGAATTTGAAGATGTCAAAGATTGCAAAACTACAAAGAAAATGTGGGACAAACTGAAGCTTGTACATGGAGGTGATACAAATGTTCTGAGAGCCAAGGCAGAAAGACTTAGAGGAAAATTTGACGATATCAAAATGAAAGAAGGAGAAAACATCACACAGTACAACACAATAATAAAAGAAGTAGTCAATGCTATACGAGGAGTTGGAGGTACACTTGAAGAGGAGACAGTGGTAAGTAAAATCTTAAGAACCTTATTGCCTGTATATGCTATTAGAGTTTCTGCCATTCAAGAAACGAGAGCAGTAGCTAACAATACAGTTACTCTTGATAGTTTAATTGGTAGACTAATTTCATTTGAGATGAATAACTTTGATAATAGTGTCTTACCAAACTTAGAGTCTGCATTTAAGTCTTCTATGAGAATAAGAAAATAAAGTCATAGACACACATTTAGAAGAGATAGTGAAAGTGAAAGTGAAGAAAAAGATCTAGATGAAATAGAAGCACTTATGGCAAGAAGAATGAAGAGAGGAAAAGGTAAATACAAAGGCAAGTTACCACTTGTATGTTTTAATTGTAAAGAGATTGGATACTTTGCTGCAAAATGTCCTAACAGAAGAAAAGATGATAGAAGTAATGTTAGATCTTTTGAGAAGAAATCTGACAGAGGTGATAACAAAGATTACAAAGGTTACCAACAATTAGAAAGAAGAGATACCTGAGACTACAAGGACAAAGGAAAGAAGGCTAGCTACCTAGCTGCTTGCAAAGATGAAGATACTAACACCAAACCTGATGAAGACATCGAGATGGTATTGGTAGCTGTGAAGGATGATTCAGATGAAGATAAAAGGTATGTAGAAACTACACTCATATCTAAGGTTAGCAAGAATGACATCTGGATTATAGATAGTGGCTACACTCACCACATGACTGGTGACAAAGAAAAGTTTAACACTTTTGAGTGTTATAATGGTGGTACGGTAAGAATGGGTAATGATACACCTTGTCCAGTTGAAGGTAAAGGAACAATAATGCTGAATAACTTGATTAAACGTGAAAATGCTTATTGGGTAAATGGATTGAATTATAATCTATTGAGTGTTTCTCAGTTGAATAATTCAGGTCACAGAGTAGCATTTGAAAATAAGAAGGCAAAGATCTTCAATGAATCAGGAAAACTGATTGGTACCGGTGAAAAAACTAAAGGTAACTTATTCTATCTGAATGATACCAACACCACTTTCTTAGTGACTAGAAATGAAGACATATGGTTGTGGCAAAAAATATTGTGTCATGTGAATTTTGACAACATGATGAAAATAAGCAGAAGGAGAAATGTAAGAGGCTTACCAACGATGACAAAGCCAGACAACATCATGTGCAAGAATTGTCAAAAAGGTAAATGACTAAGTCTAGTTTCAAAAGTAAAAACCCATACATCTGATGACATTCTAGAATTAGTCCATACTGATTTATGTGGACCACTAGGAACAAAGAGTTATTATGGAGATAAATATTTTATTCTCTTTGTTGATGATTACTCTAGAATGATGATAGTCATGTTTCTTAAAGATAAATCTGAAGCATTCAAGATGTTTAAATGGTATAAGGCTATGGTAGAGAAACAAAATGGTAAGGATATGAAATGTTTGAGATCATATAGAGGAGGAGAATTTATATCAGATGAATTCACTAATTTCTGTAATGAGCATGGTATAAAAGATAGGTTTCTACACCAAGAACACCACAACAAAATGGGATTACTGAGAGAAGGAACAGATCAATAGTTGATTGTGCTAGAACATTGATGATAGAGAAAGGCATCACCCAAATATTTTAGAGGGAAGCTGTCAGTACTACTATCTACACACTTAATAGAGTACAATTAAAGGACACAAAGAAGACACCTTATGAGCTATGGTATGGTAAAACACCCAATGTAAGTTACTTCAAAATCTTTGGTAGTCAATGTTATGTCTTAAAGGATGATACAAAGGGAAAGATTGATGAAGGTATTTTTCTAGGGTATTCCACCAAAAGAAAAGCTTATAAATGTCTCATCAAGGCTTCTAACAAAATTGTTGAAAGTGCAAATGTAAAAATAGATGAAATTGCATAATAGAATGAGCTGGAAAGCACAAAAGAACCAGAGGAATAAAACAAGTTTGTATACTATGAAGAACTCAAAAATATACTCGAGAAATAGTGCTTAATTCTAGAACAACAGAATGTCGCAACTGATGGTCAGACTGTTGTTACCGATGGTCAAGATAATAATCAGAATAACGTGCAAGGTGATGAAGAATAGAATGAAGATCAAAATAATGATCAAGCTGATACACAAATAACTGTACCTATACTTGCAAGATATGTAAGAAGGAACCATCTAGGAATCTAGATCATAGGAGATAAGAAAGCTGGTACAAGAACAAGAAGTAAGTCTTTAAACTCAAATTATTTAATTTGTGAGTTTGAGCCAAAATATGTTAATGCTGCACTAGATAATGAGGAATGGATAAGTGCTATGAATGATGAGATTGAACAGATTGAGAAGAACAAGACATGGTCACTTGTGCCAAGACCAGATGATAAGAATGTCATTGGTACAAAATGGATATTCAGGAATAAGCTGAA
>MU224107.1:3542007-3553829 GCA_018584345.1 Thuja plicata
GAAAAGGAGGTGATACTTGAGTATGTGCAATCAAAAGAACAATTGGTTGATATCTTCACCAAGCCATTGCCCAAGGATACATTTGAGTACTTGAGAAAGAGACTAGGGGTCAAACCCTTGTCTACCAGTCAGTAATATGACTGAAGGCTGCATCAGCCTACATATTATTAGAATATCAATCATGTTGATGCAAGCAAAGAGATGAAATTCAAAGATACATCTATATACAGACAGGTATATACCAGAACCGAGCACTAAAACATATTGCTGTATTGTTGATGGATAAGGGAAATTCAAGGAATATGTTATGGATAGGAGAAAAATGATTGCTTGACATGAATGTTAGATATTTGTAAAATATTTGTTTGGCATTGCTGTCAAAGGGAGAGAGATTATCCATATTATCACATTCTTCTAAAAAAAAGGGAGAAAGATTATCCATTATCAGATTACTCCAATAGGGAGAGATCATATCCTAAGGGAGAGAAAGTTGTATGGAAAGATTAGTTGCTGACAAGAGAAAAAGACATCACAAAAGAGAGAACAATCAAAAGAGAGAAATTGACACAAGAAGAGGACACAAAACATCAGAAGATAAAGAGTTGCAAGAATCAAATCTAAGCTAAAACAGAGCTTACCGGAGTTCAGACATTTTATCGGTTGACAAAAAGGAAAGATTGGTAGTTTGATGAATCTCAACAATTGTATTTCATATTGTATTAGAAATAGTATAGTGTGATAATATAGTATGTTGCCATCAATGCCAAAGGGAGAGATTGATGACATGTAATTGATTGAATGTTTGATAATGTTAAGTTGAAGATAATGCAAAGCATTAAATTATTTAATGGTTTGTATTGTCATTGATGTCAACTTGATATCATCTGTATGGTCATGTACATAATGCCAAAGAATTAAGAGAATCAATGGAACAAAGGTTATGCTTTCAACAATGCATAAAAGTCAAGTATTCACTAAGTGACAGACAACACCGATGGAGTGCACACCATCGGTAAAGGAAAAGAAGAAAAGTCACAGTGATACCCGACGAGCAGAAGATAGTGTTTCCTGATGAAGAAAAACCACAAGATGCCCGATGAGCTGAAAATAGAGTTGCCCGATGAGTAAAAATCCAATGATACCCGACATATGGATATCCCAAAGCTAACTAAAGCTAACTAGAGTCACACTAATAGAATTGTCAGTTGTCACTGACAACTAACTGAAGAAGTGATTGACAGAATAGAGAGTTCAGAAAATGACAAAATATCTAGCTGGAAAGAGTTAAAGATAGACTTAACTAGTTGTTTTATTTGTTTTATTTGACTAGAGTTAAGTAATTGATTTAAAGAAAATTTGTAAATTTGGCAAGAAGATAACTATGAGATAAATCAAGAGTTATGCTTTAAATCAAATTGGCTGGATTATTTTTCATGCCAAGAATCAAGAATCAAGAAATGGTGAATATCATGTTTATATAAGAGACAAGCTTAATTTATTTTTGAGGGGATGAAAAGGGGATTAAGGGGAGTGAATAGAAAGAGAATGCTAAAGAGAAAATGATGAAGAATTACTTCATATAGTCTTGATCAATCAAGCTGAAGGAGAGCTAAAGAATTCTACAGACACCGACGAACAGTGAAGCACAACATCACAGAGAAGAAAGTGTGGAGCACAAAGAGTTGAATTGATACATTGATCAGAGATATAATGTACTTAAATAGATCTAAAAATCTACAATTCAAAGTTGCATTAGAAACAGGTCATAGTGTTTCAGTTTAACCATTGAAGCATCAAGTCTCTTAAAAGAGCATGACTTAACAGTCTTCTATATATTGACAGTCTAAGAAGGAGGCTGATTCAAGGATGGTAGCAATAGATGCCCCAATACTAAGTGAAAACCCCTATGTATAAAATCCTCTAACAAGGTCTCACTTAACAATGTGTTTGTAACCTTTAATAGGGTTGGCTCCTAACAGGGCTCACTTCAAAAGAGTGAAAATTTGGGGTACCTGTCCCAGTGGTTTTTCCCTTAACAAGGTTTCCATGTTAAGAATTCATATGTTATGTGTGTATGATTCATTTCTTTATTGTTTTGTATCTGACATAGTTAACACTGGGTTGATCGGTATACTCTACATATTTACTGAGTTTCGGTAAATAGTTATACTGCTTATCGGTAATCAAGGAGAATAAGGACAAACAAGGAAAATTGACAGACAATTATTCATTATAAGTATTTCATGGCATGCATCTTGTAGGGACTTAATAATCTGAGGTTTATTTGATTGGTGGTTAATGTTTGAAGAATAAATTTTTGAGGCCACTGATTCAACCCCCTCTTAGTTATTACTAACACAGTAGTCCTTGTCTTCTTTGCTGGTGGAGGTAGTGGTGTGTCTATTTCTGTGGACTCTGAGTCACTCTCTTTCTCAGCTTCACCGATGGGTTTCTGACCCTCGGTTTCTTCTATCTATTCAGTTTCCTCTTCATTCACCGATAGCTTTTTCTTCAAGTTCTTAACCATTTTGTCTTTCTTCCTATCAATTTTCTTCACAACTAAGCTAGTTTTAATCCTTTCTTTGGCTTCTTCATAAGTTTCAAACTTAGGTTGTGTTTTATCTAATGGATCATTTATCAATGCCTCAATAGCATTTGATGCTTGATCTATGTTTACCTCATAATCAAGTGGAGATAGCCATGCTATTCTCGGTACAACTAGCTTGATGTATGTGTAGTCAGTGTCTACCATAAAACATATGTCAGCCTTGAACTTTTCTATCAACTGTTCTGGAATCCTTACTCTCTTCTGCATTCTATCTTTGAATCCAGGAAAGTATTCATCCACGACTGAACCAAAGTTATCTCCTAGTGATTTGATGAACTCACTATTCTGTATGGTCACTGGTCTTATAGTGTCCCATTGTACATTACCTATAGATGGGAAAGATTCTTGGAAATAGAAAAATATGCACATTATCAGAGATCCAAACTTACATGAATTAGAATTTGCATTTCTTATTGTCTTCATGTTCTCTTCTATTTGTCTGAGTAGCAGTTCTGACATATCCAACTACAATCTCTTCTTGACAATCTTGTAAGTTGTATCCACTGCTCTAGATGCAATGTTGTTAATCCTGCTAGCCTGAAGGAACTTGTATCCTAAGACACATGCTCCAAATTTTAGTTCATCATCGTTGATGGTGGATACTCTTAGTCCTCTTCCATCCCATGTAGCTCCTGTATTTTTCTCAATTTCAAGTTTAGGAGGGTGTTTTAGTGCCTTTACCTTAACGGTTATGGGATAACCGGTAACAACATGTATTACATCCCTGGTTATTAGTTTAGGCTCATCCAGCCATATCATTCGGTCATGTATCCTACTTAGTACTAACCGAATCCATTCGATCTTGAACTCCTTTGGGAACCATAGGGAATTAGTGAGCCCTTTTACCTCAATGTGCTTATGCTCTTCCTTGATAGTTTCATCATCATTGCAAATATTTTTGAATTCTTTCTCAACTTCCAGGTCTTATATCTCTGCAATCTTGCAGTGTATATATGCTAGCACATCTTCGATGAGCAAAACCCTAGCTAGTATTCTAGAGAATGCACCAGCATTGTTGGATTGTGAGGAAACCTATGGACATATTTTATAGTGAGGTTTCTCATAGGTTGAGTTCTTGATAAGATTGACCTTATTATTCTTAAAATTCTTAAGCTTAGCGATACTTGATGTAGTTGCCATTGATTCTAAAATTAGGGCTTCTTCCTGTAAATGAAAATAGAGTTCTTGGATATCTGTGTACTTACTTCAACCTCTTTAGCTATTAGGAATCTGTTTGGAGTGTTGTGATCCAGGTTGGAGTCGCTCTGTAATGTTGTCATTTCATGCTCTGGTTTTGCTTTGTCTCTTCGCTTTGGTCGCTGTGTGAAAAATGAAACCCTTCCATTGTCTATTTATAGACTTTACCCTAAGTCGAGTCATTGATGCTCAACCACTTCTCAATGTGTAAAGACAGAGTCATCGGGTGATACACTAACTTCTCTTTTAGTAATAATGTGATGCTTTGGGGCAATTGTTAACTTTTTATGTTCATCGACAGATTTCAGTGTATGGCGAAGACAACTTTGTCAACTCACATGATTACCGATGGATCTCGGTTTACACTAGCGACTTAGCCTTTATGTGTTGACCAATGATTTCAATAAGTATATAAAACTTAGATTTGTATGTACACCATGCATTTCAATATGTATTAACTGATGAAATTAAATTCACAAAATTATAACAAGTAATACCATAGTGCATATTTAATCATGCTGATTTGGTATTTTAACTATGTATAATGGAACTGATACAAAATATAACTTGGTATAATATAGTTCCATACTTACTTGTTCTACTTAGGTGGGGTGGTGATGTCACTAGATCCATTGGATAAGGTGTCACCAATTGCATTGCTCGGTCTAGCTTCATCAGTGTTTGTATCTTTACTCCACATTTTGTTTCTCATCTTGCTGATGTCTTTAATGGTATTGCCATTGGGAAAGGTGATAGTCTCTGTCATTCAGTCTGTACAGTCTTTCTTCAGATGACCAACTTTATGATAGTGTAGACATGCCATTCCAGGGTTATTCCAGCCTCTAGACTTTCTTGTCCATTGTCTCATATAGTTCGCAGCTATGTGAACAAATCTTCCACATGATGTATAGTTTGCCCAGGGGTATTGTAATCCCAAACATATTGGTTACATACTCTTTTTGGTTGATAGGCAGTTTCTTGATCTTTAGGCTTCCATGCTTGTTTTTTCTTCTTCCAGCATTCAAGAGATGTGCGCCCATGCATTTTGCAAGTAGGATAGTATTTGTCCATGTAGGTTTCCTTCTTTGGTTGTTTCACCTCAGATTTACATTCATATGCTTTATGTCCTTTGTTGTTACATTTATAACAATTTCCTATGAATGAAGATGTGGATTCAGGAATACCTTTCATTTTTCTCCTGCAAACATTTGATGTGTGGCCTTGCCTTCCATAGTGATTGCATGTCAGCTTTCTTGGTCTTGGATTTGCATAGACATTCTTTGGATCAGCTTGGTTGGGTGATTCTCCATTCTCGGTATAGCCTAGTCTGGTGTTGTTGTTGGCTCTCCTTTTTCCATCAAGAAAATCATCCATCCTTTTGTTGCTTTCTTCAACTCTCTTGATTATTTCATTATGCTATTGCTGAATTCTTACTTCTTGTTTCAACTTTTCATTTTCTTCTCTTAGCTCACTGATAGCTTCTATTCTTTCAATGAGTTCTGTATTCATTTTTTTTGCCTCTTGACTCATAAGAATAATCTAATTTGTAATTTCATGATGATGTTCTATAAGTCTTTGTATTTATGACTCTTTCTCTTGTAGCTTTTCAATAATCTTCCTTCTATCATCAATAGCTAGTGTTCTCTCTTGCTCAACTTGTCTAGCATTGTTCATGACATCAATCATTCTTACCATCTATGTCTCTTGAGAGATTTGCAGAGTCTCCACTTGTCTAGCTAGATGTTGATTGATTTCATTCAGATTTCTGATGCTTTCTTTTGATGTGTCTGATGCTTTGCTAGTTGTAGATCCCAAAGACTCAAATAGATATGGTATCTCTTCTTCATGGTAATCCGTTTCATTACAACAAGATGCAATAATCTTTCTTTCATCCAGCAGTTGTCTCATCTTGATTCTAGCTTCTTTATACTGCCCATAGAAGATCTGAATTTCTAGCTTCTGATTCTCAATACTCTTGTCAAGCCTGTACTTCTCCATTGTATGATATTTTCTCTTAAGTATTTAAACTTTCAAAATAAGAGATCTAGCTCTGATACCAGTTTTTGGAAATAATGGTAAGTGTGTACTGAGAGGGGAGGGGTGAATCAGTACCTCTAAAATTTTAGTTAATTAACCTTTAACCTTATGTAATCAAATCTTTCCTTTACCGATCATATCTGTTGTTCTTTCTTTATTTATGTGATATCAATTCATAATCTTAATTGTATGTATACATTCATAGAAACATTTATTAAAGTAATTGACACATAACACAATATATGGTAACGCAAAAACCCCTGTTAGAAGGTAAAAACCGTGGTGGGGATGACACCCACAAAAACTTCACTATCTGTAGATTGGAAGGGGTCGGTTAAGGCTTACAATTTTGATCACTTCTGATGATCTACCCTGTTAGGAGTATTATGTGGAGACTGGTTAAGTTCTACTCTGTTAAGAGCTTTAGCAACACTGTTTAGTGTGCACTCGGTTAAGAGATTTACAATAGGATTGTTAAATCCACCTTTCTTGAAAGGATTTCTTCTATTTGCTACACTTGTTAGAATGCAAACAAAAATACTCATTGACCTAAGTGTGTGCAATCTACAATTGCTGATTATAGATCGATTCAAGATTACATGTACAAATGTATCACTTAATGTGATTGATTAATACCTTTGTTGCTCTGTATCCTTGGTTCTTGGTTCTTGATAACCAAATTAATCTTTTGTTGTTCTGCTTCTTAAAATTCTCAGTCTGATCCATAGATGTGATCGTTGGCTATAATCATCCTCTTCATCCTTCTCAAATGAATGATTACAACATCTATTTATAACATAGATTGACCTAATTTAGTTTCACGTATTACAAAACTAACTCTATGATCAAAGGTTTACAACTTGACCTTGATCTCCTAGTTTGCACGTTTTTAATCAGTTAGATTGATTAAAAAAATTACAATAATATTTCTTGTTCCTCAAGAAATGGATTTAAAACAAATCAAAAATCTAAATATAGAATATAACTATTTTATCTGACGTGGAACTCAGATCCACTTTTCTCGGGATATAACTGACTTTTGGTGTCTGATGCTTGGTTTGCTCTAAAATTAGTTTGACTATCTTTCGGTGTTCCTTTGTTGAACTGTCTGTCAAGTTCCCTTGCTGTCGAGTTCCTCTATTTTTGCTCTTTCAGTTTATAGTGTAACCTGCTTGTCAAGTTCCTCTGTATCATCTTTGGGTTGTAATTTCGGTTTACACTTCAAACCTTGTGTCATCGGGTTTCCCTTTACTTAGCACTTTTCAATCTGAACTAAAAAATAGACTTTTGGTGTAGTGCAATTGATGGTTCAAACAACTATTTCTCTTTGCATACTAATGGAAAAACTTATGTCATCATGGACTCGATGCAAACTCTTGGTAAATGAGATCATAAAGAAAAGATAATCTTATTGAAATCAAAGGAACAAAGCAATCTTCGAGCCCCCAGGGACTCAAGTCTTTGTCAACCCCAAAATTATAATTAGAGAGACATCACCAGTCAAAGAAAAAGAGAGGGTTTGATTACCTCACCCAATGAAAACATATGTCCCATTGTGAATCACACAAGTAAAATAGTGCAATTGGAAAGATGGAGTTGAACCGCCTAGTGAATGTGGCTACTCACTAGTCAAGCCATCAAGGATTTATTCTTAGGAATATTCTATTCCAAAAGAGAAAAGTCAAAACATAGAGAGATCGAGTCTTAAGGACACCTTCTGACCTTAAGGGATCAAAACATTATAAATTGAAACTAGAGGGATCAAGAGATCCTATAAGGTAAAAATCCATGCTTTAAGAATTAGTCTCTAATCCATAAAGGGGTAAAAATGTTTTGAGTTTTGAAAATATTTTGAAGGTGTGTGTGTGCAAAAAGTGAGCAGAGCGTATGCCCCCATGTTAAAGTCATTGCTAACACTTTAACATGAGCAATGACTTTAATGAAAACATAAACAACTCCACTGATTACGTTTCCACTACGAGATGCCCCCAAGCGAAGACAAATCAAGGGAAATACCATATAAACATATAGAGAACACAAAAGGGATCTACCTATCGTGGGGTTAGTATGATCATATATATGTATGATATTATGGAAAATGAATTGACATCATTCCCCAAAGAAATTAGAACTACAATCACAATGGAGGAAAGAAAATGCAAGGGTTACGAAGAAGAGTCTTTTCAGACCACAACATGGAGACCAAAAAGAATCAGTGCTACCATGTCACAAATCCAAGTGGACTACACAAGGAAATCATTTACAAACAATAGCACAGGTACAACATAACATGAAAACAACATATAGAAGAATAGAGATACATATAGAGGAATAGTATAACAGGTCTAATTCCTTTATCACCTTGCACCAACAAAGTAACAAGGGTCGTATAAAATAATCTAACCAACATTTAGCAAACACATTACGGGAGAACCACAATACAACAGAAAAATACATAAAAGGCTACCATGGAGGACAAGATAATCAAGCACATCACCTACTCTCCCCATCTTGGTCTATATCATTTAGGGAAGGTGGACAACTCACAAGAGGGACTATATCCAACACAGTAGGATTAATAGCCAGTTCCAAACAAGGATCCTCTTGAGAATCACGATGTTCGATACTAGGTGTAATTATCAATTGTGTTGAGAGCATATTAGGTAAGTCAGTATCAATGTCAATAGTCTCATATTCATCATTAGAATCAATAGGATCATCAAGAGTATCTTCATCAAGATTAATTGAAATAGAATATAAGATACAAATAGAATCATCATAATCATTCATCTTAGCATCATTATTAACATTAACTTCTTCCAACACATCAGGTATAGGATGGTCAAAAGAAGGTAAATAATTTTGAAGAAAAGAGGCACAGGCCCTAGCTTGAGCCTGACGCTTCTTACAACATTCATTGGTAGATCAGTTACATTTTTTCTTGTTTGAAATATGCTAAGAAATAGGAGGAACAACAACCAGTTCCTTCACAGGTTCTATAGGAGGATTAGTAGGAATCTCAGTAGGCTAAAAAGCAACACTAGGAGTTTGATTAGCACAACTAGAAGCAATGGATAAAGGAGGTATGGAAGGCATAGGAAAAATACCATAGTTAATATCCATCCGAGGCATGCTTAACTCAATATTATTGCGATGTTTATAGGCTTGATATGAGCAAAAAAGGTTATCAGGTCGAGAAGAACATGAATTAGGTAATGAAGGCCAAAATAAGTCAAGGGTAGCACAATCCCTAGGCCTAGAAGGTTGATATAAACTATATTTAATTGTTTTCACTTCTTCATCATGAATGAACTTAATACACTTATGGATAGGAGAAGCAACGACATGCATGGTAGTCAACCAAGGAAAACCAAGCTTAACTTGAAACTGATCAGAAGTAGGGACAACAACAAAGGTAGTGTCCACGAATTTACCACAAAGATCAACAGGTAAGTCAATAGATCCAAATGATGGATAGAGAAAACCATTACAAGTTTGGATCCACACATTAGATGTATCATAATAATCACGTTGTAAGTTCTTCATAAAATGGTTTTCCTCAGTAATGACATTGACTAAGAAAGTAGGATCAACAAGATAAGCACACGTAGGTATCTTATCAATCCTAGCATAAATGTAGGGGACCATCAGGAGCCTTAATAGTCTTAGAATCATCAAAGGTGATTGAGAGTTCCCTAGGTCGTTTATCCTTAGGTTGTTTTTGAGGTTTAGGTTGAGGTGGAACTTGAAGTTGAGGTTGAGATGGAGGATCTTGAATAGGAGGTTGAGATTGAGGCTAGGGTAGAAAGATAGATTGAGAAAAAACAACATGCTCCACATGGTTAACAATATGATTGAGATCATCCCTCTTTGAATCATAAACAATATCCACAGAAGATGGCTGAATAATGGTATTAGTATCATGTGTAGGCAAAGGATTCATATAGATTTGGAGGTTGTGATTAGGAGAGATAGATTTGTTCCCACTACCATCAAAATTATCAACAAATAAAGCATTAGAATCAATTAAGTCTTGAACCTTATGTTTTAGAGAATAACACTTCTCAGTATCATGGCCATTCTGACGATGGTATTGACAAAAGCCTTTGGGATCAAAGGATTTTGATGCCATCGCAGTAGGAGGAAGAGGTCGAATAGGAGGTAAAGTAATCATATTAGCATTCAATAATTTACTCATAATAGAATGTAAAGATTTAGAAAGAGGAGTAAATGTATGATTTAAACAAAAAGCAATGGATGCAGAAGTGGCATTGTGGGATACAACAACAACTTGATCAACAACTGCATTTGCTTGCTTGTTTATCTTGACATAGTTGTTAGGTTTCTAAAATTTGTTGGGATTACGAGAAGCACTACTCTTATCAACTGGAACATGATCCATTGGAGTGTTTCTCTCAAATTAACTCACTTGTAATTGATAACGATGAAGCACTGCACAAAGTTGTTGAAAAGAGGTAAATTCAGTAAGCAAAATCTTATCTCTAATATCCTTTTGCAAATTTGAAATAAACATATGCTGAATATCAATATCAGGAACATGATAAGAAATTTGAGCATACAAATTCATAAATCTACCAATAAATTTAGTCAATTTTTCTTTAGTATTCTGTTTACAATGCATCAAATGAGTTAAGCACACTTGCAAACCAATGTTATTTTGGAACTGTTGAATAAAGGTATTAGCAAGTTTTGGAAAATAATCAATAGAATAAGGAGGCAAGGAACAATACCATTGCAAGGCCTTATCACAAAAATTTATAGCAAACAACTTGGATAAAATCCTATGGTCATGAGCATAGTCACTACAAAGGATTTGAAATGTTTTAACATGAGTGACAGTATCTCCCTTACCATTGTAATTATCAAGACAAGGCATATCGACTTGCTGAGGGACATGATCATGAATAATGTCTAGGGATAAAGGGCTACCCATGTCACACATAGGAATACTAAAATTGGATTGAGTTAAGAATGTAAGTTGTTATTGTAAAGAGGAAACAGTTTGAGAAAGACTAATGATTGTGGAATCATTAGAAGAAATAAGAGGCATGGAAACATAAGGAACACTAGGAAAAGTGTAGGAAGCGATGGGAATGGAATAAACAACTGGCGAAACACTTGGAACCATAGTTGGAAGAGGATTGGAATAGCTAAAAGGAACACTATGGTAAGAAGGTTGTGAGGTAGGTAGAGACATCGATAGAACACTCACAGGAAGAGATGGAAGTGGAAGATTTGAAGCTAGAGGATTGGAATATGGAAGAGAAGTAGTCATCAAAGGAGGAGTGTAAGTAGGAATGCTAGGTAAAGGAACAAAAGAAGGTTCCACACTAGTGACAGGAGGAGTAAATCCTAAATCTTGAGCTTCTTGAGCTAAAGGTTTAACATTTAAATGCACAAGATGAGTGATACCATGCAAGAGATTAACACCTTGATCACTATCACAAAGGAATTTCTTAAGAGCCTCTATAGCTTGAATAGAATCTTGATTATGGTTTTCTTGAATAAGCCAATTTCCCATTTTATCAAGTTCAGTTGATAGTTTTTGGACTTGTTCAGGAGGAACTCTTAAAGCATCATCCTCATCATGAGATGAGTGAGAAGAGTTATGCTCCATAGAAGGACTGGAATCATGAGTGATTAAATTGTCATCTGGGATCCTACAAAAAGGATAGGAAGACTCATGATCAAAAGAACCCATAAGTTGACGACTTCTTCTAATTGGGATATTATAAGTAGGAATGGAGGTAGTAAATCTCATACACCAATGCAATGCAAATGAACTAAACTAAGAAAATGTAAATGCAAGAAAATAAAAGAAGGCTAATCTAATATGCATGCAATATCTAACATTAAATGTAAATCTAACACCACAAAAGAAAGAGTTGTCGTAAGTGGGTTCACCAAAATGTAAAGAAAGAAATGATGGTGTTTGTGTTGAAATATATATATATATATA
>MU224107.1:3553985-3598462 GCA_018584345.1 Thuja plicata
TCACAAAGGAAAGATCCACTTTGATCAACCATAAGAAAATGGTCAATGCACAAATGCATCAATCAATCAGAAATAAGAAGGAAGAAAACCTTACATTCCCAGTTTAGGATGAAGAGTGTGTAATAGATTTGAATTGTTTAAAACCTTAATTGAAATGAATTAAAGACAAGTACTAACCTCAAAGTATAGCAGATTTGGAAATTACTATTTTCTGGTGTTTGTACTGAGTTTCAGGAAATTCTGCAACCAGATCTGGAACAAAAACACAGAGACGTAGAAAACCCAGAAATATTTTTCTTTTCTGAGCAAGGTTGACATTGACCCAAATGCAGGGGTGCAATAGCACCCCTTTATGTCAACCTTGAATTGCACTGCTCCGATGAAAATTCTGTTCGTGGATCTTGAAAGTTGGTCGAAAAGGTATCCAAATCTTATTTGTAATTCGTTGTCCTGTACCTGTACCTACAAGAAAAATGGTTTTATTTGTTGTGGGGGGGGTGNGAGGGGTTTGCCTTGGTCAAACCCCAGTTTTGGAATTAACCTTAAAATATAATTGAAATTGCAGAGATAAACAAAGTAAGTGAACAAATTCACCTTTCTTGTATAGAAACCCTTGTGGAGGATTCGAATCCTTGGATCCACAAGTATGGATTCTCCAAATGAATGTAGAATGTAGAATTTAGGATTTAGGATGTCTCAAATCAACTTCCTTTAGATATTCACCAATCTTGAATGGATCTTAGAATAGGAAGAAGCTTGAGTGGATGTGGATGGAGAAATATTCAACAAGAGAGCTCCATAGAGCTTTGAATCCTTCAATGGATACCAATGGATCTCCTTGATGAATTGAATGCTTGAATGATTTTATTCTTGAATTCTTGAATGCTTGAATGCTTTTGATAGATCATGCATATATTATCCTTCAATCGATTTCTTTTATCTTCTTGTGTCTTAGAGAAAATGAGAGGAGAAAAGATTCCTTATATACAAATCTAGGGCACAAACTTCTAGAGAGGTCGACATAGGAGAATTAAATTCTAATTATGCCTATACCCCTAGAAGTGGACCTATATTAAATATAATTTTAAGAGTCATTACTTCAGAGTTTGGAACAGCCGACCCGGAAGTGGGAATTAAATCTTTCCAAAGCTTGACATTCGAAAACCTTGGAAAATTGAAATATGGACCCTGGATTAGGGTCAAGGTCAACCCTGACCTAGGTCAGGGTCAAGGTTGACCTTGAAACAGAAGTTTGACCTTGACACTAAGGCCAAGAACCTCAAATTCATAGAGAAAGATGCCAGAAACAGGTCGGAGAGAAGTGGAAAATAGGGCAGAATAGGGGGAAAAGCCAGATCCTAGTCAAAGACCCATTTAAGGCATTTGACATGACCCCAAACCACTTACTCAGAGGGCTAAACTAGTCCAAAATGGAAGTACTTCCATTTTCTGATGATACAATTCCTACATCATGACATTAGCGTGTACAAAATAAATGAAAACTCATTTCACATCAGAATAAAATTTATTCAAATACATGTAAGATTAATATGGATAAATCACATAGCAAGATCACATAACATCTTTTACCATTAATAAAAAATAAGTATAGGTATAAGTTCAAGTTCATGCCCACTTTTGACAAGTTTAGGAAAACAACATAAAAACATCATCAACAAGGTCTTCAACCCTATAGCAGTATATAAAACCCTGATAGAACCAGAAAAAAAAAAAAGAGATATTCAAAAAATTGAGCCCTTACTTAGGCTCATCAACAATAAAACTTGGTGAATAAAAGTACTAGATACGAGAGGTACGTCCTACACACTCTACGTCTTTAATTAGTACAAAGCAATGTAGAAGATTGATTTCCCAAACTGGAACATTTGTATTACTAATTATTTGTCTCGATGAATAAATAATAATTTCATGTAAGTCACATGCCATAATGAACACCACAACAAAACAATACAGATCAATGAATCATATTTTTACAAAATATCAGAATGTATTTGAGTTATCAACCGGGTACCGTCACACTACAAAGTTAAACATTCTATTGATTTTATACTAGGAACATCATTTCCTAATGAGCCAGTGTATAGGAGATCAACACAAGAAAATGATGAAATCAAAATACAAATACAAGAGTTAATTCAAAAAGGAAACATCCATCCAAGTGCATCACCGCATGGCAATCCAATTATTCTTGCAAAGAAAAAGGATGGAACATGGAGACTTTGTATTGAATACCTAACATTGAATAAAATCACTATAAAAAAATAGGTATCCTATTCCTTGGATGGATGATCTTTTGGAAAAGCTTAGAGGGGCTAAGTTTTCACCAAAATTTATTTGAAATCTCGATACCATAAAGATCCAATTGATTGAGCAGATGTGTGGAAGGCTTCTTTCAAATCTAAGGATTATTTGAATGGTTGGTGATGCGTTTTGTCCTAACAAATGCTCTAACCACTTTCATGAGGTAAATGAATGGTGTACTTAGGTCATTCACTGATTCTTTTGTAGTTGTATATCTAGATGACATCCTCATATTTAGCAAAACTTGAGAGGAGCATCTTCAACATGTGGAACAAGTACTCCCAACCTTGCAAGACCATAGACTCTATGCAAATAGATAAAAGTGTTTTTGTGGTATGTAGAGTATTAAATATTTGGGATATGTTAGTGACAATGAGGGTGTTCATATTGATCCTAAAAAGATACAAGTGATTAAAGTTTGGCCTTATCCAAGAAACCTCATAGAGATATGTAGCTTCCTAGGGCTGGCGCACTTTTATTGCAGAATTTTTTTTGGGTTTTCACATTTGGTTTGTCCTTTAAATAAGTCATTGCAAGGAGGAGTGCAAGTAAAATTAAAGTGGATAGGTTCTCAATAAAAAGTAGTTAAGGAGTTAAAACAAGGTGCATATGTGATAGGCCATTTTAATGTCATACTTTAGATACCTTAGAAGAACTTTTGCTGGGTATTTTCCTATGTTTTCTTTTATTACTCCAAGACTTTATGCTCTAAAACTGTTAATATGTGGTAGTCAACCACTGGACCTATGCCATGGACATATGCTACTTAATATACTTTATCTGGATGAATATGCTCTGTTTATTGCTATGAAATTATCATCATGTTTTATGAATGAATTGACTGTTTGAGAAATAGATAATGCATATGTAATTTGAATGATTATTTGCCATGAATGCTTTTATCCTAATAGTTTTAATGCATTGCATTGAAGTAGCAACTGTCATCTTGTTCTGGTAAGCATGTCTATGTGCTAGACGCTTGACTCGGTCCTGCAGTAGACGCGCACATATGAAACATTAACGTAGCAGTGGTGGAAGGTTTCTAGTTAATCCAGGTGGAGACAGTTGAGCGAAGACTTGGTGAGTGCAATAATTTCCCCAATGAAATCTAGGAGAGAGTGAGAAGTTAGATCTGCTGTCTAAGCAGTTCTTTCCTCTTTTCTGGACCGATTCCATTTCCTGTTTTCTAGTTTTCCTTTATGTTAGTTGTTTTTAATAAAAGCTCTCCTTTTCTTAGGGCATGTGGAGTTTAGCAGTTAGATGTTTTTCCCTTTAAA
Organism: Thuja plicata; assembly: GCA_018584345.1. Lineage (NCBI taxonomy): Eukaryota > Viridiplantae > Streptophyta > Pinopsida > Cupressales > Cupressaceae > Thuja > Thuja plicata. The sequence goes on from MU224107.1 coordinate 3,557,585, forward strand.
TAAAGCCCCACTCCTACGTGAGAAGGAGGGAAGTAGTAATATCATGATAGTTGCAAGATAGTTCAATTATGTTATTTACTATTAATGAGAATCTCTGTACTCTGTTATTCATTTTAATGAGAAAATGAAGTTTTGAGTTTAGTTCTGTATAATTTAGTATTTTGGGTACTCACCCAAGGGGGCCCACTTGGTGAGGAATCCATAGTTAGATTCATTCTAGTTTAGCTCTCTTTCTTGCATTTCTGTTATTTTAATTCTTGTGCTGAATAGCTCCTGCAGCCAAAGCCACAGGACAGCTACCGCTTCCTACGGCCAAGCGGTAGAGTAACTAAGGCATTATAGTTATTTTGTGCACTCTTCTATCCTGCTAGCAGCATTCATTTCCATCATTTACTTTCAAGTGTTTACTTTCACAACAATAGTTTAGATTTTCTTTGAGTATTCATTTCATGCAGCAATAGTATAGTTTCCCTTTGAATGCATTTATTTCCTGTAGCCATAGAATAGTTTCTTTCCAACATTTATTTCCTGCAACAACTATAGAATTATTGGTTGAGAAAGTGCCTGTGCATATATTTTTCTGGCCCGTTTCAAGTAACACGTCCCTGGGTTTGACATATTAAATGAGTTTCTTATAAAATGGATGAAGTGCTTAGTTGGATGTCCAATCCCTAAGTTAAGGATTATGCCTAGTTTCTGAGAACAAGCGATCATTTTTGGCACCGCTTCCATGGATGGTGCCGAGCCTAGTTCTTATTAAAGCATTCCTAGGATTTTTTTTCATGCTTTCATTCCCTGCTTTAAGTAGATTAAGCCTTATCTTGACAAAGAAAACCACTATTCACATCATTACATACTATCTGCATGCATAATAGATGAAGAGACGCCCGAGGAAGGTACTTGCCAAATCCATCTAGTAACCTATTTGAAGAGGAAAGCCAGTTCATTGACACTATTGTTGAGCTTCCTGAAGCCCCTTCATCATCCTCATCTTCTGAGAGTGACTTTTGTGGGTTCTTCCAGGAACAACCAGAAGCCAATCTATTTGCTGAAACTTTTGCCAACCTAGAACTCCAGAATCCTAGAGAATCAAATCCTTGGAGGTTAGTCATCTACTAACCTAATAACCCACCTCAAAATCCACCTCAACAACAATGAAGGATGGCCAATCCTACTACATTTCCTTTCCCCTTCACTGATCAGTGAGATAATAACAACCTCAAAAATATTCCCTCTTCTTCTCTTCCAAAATTTTACGGCCATGTCACAGAGGACTCAAATACCTTTCTCTTTAAGTTTGATATCCTTTGTAGGAGCTATGACTACACCACCGATGCCCATAGGCTTAATCTCTTTCCTGAAACACTTAAAGAGTCTGCATTGTGATGGTTTATGGGCTTAGGACAAGATGTTGTCCATAATTGGGATGAAATGAAGGATGCTTTCTTGCTGAAATACAAGGATTACTACCAAGGGAATGATATGCGAGGGGATGACATATTTAAGATGTCACAGAAGAAGGATGAGAGTCTTGAGGATTATGTCTCAAGGTTCATGTTCAGTTTGCAGAAGAATACTCAGCACAAGCTCAATGAAGAATCTCAGGAGTTGCTCTTTTTGTGAGGCATTCATGACAGATGCACAGAGGCACTAGACCTAATGGTCAGAGGAGCTATCACCCAGGCATCATGGGATGATATCTGAAAGATCTTCCTTAAGTACTCAAGAGCTGCTGTTAAGAAAAGAAGAGGATATAGGTCCACCATGGGGAAGTCCAATAGTGTTGGTGCTTCGCGTACATAGATAAACAATCTCTTGTCTGATTTTAAGCAAGATATCATTAACAACATGGCCACCTAGCTGGACACCATGTAGGCTAAAAAGAAACATGAGGAATCAGAGGCCATGCTAGCAGAATTCTGTCCACATTGTAGACAAAAGAAGAGAGACTGTAGATGCAAACTAGTTTCTAACATGGAGACTACACAAATGCTGACTGATTACAAACTAGTTGAACTAGAGGATGAACATTTGTTCTTCATCGCTCAATGATGACCATGGGTACAAAGACAAAATATGCCTTAGGATCCTCTTTCATTTAGTGGTCCTTTTTATAATAATCAATGGCAACCCCCAATGAATTACCAAAATCCTCCCTAGAATAATTCCCAGAATCAGTGGCAGAATCACCCCAATCAACAATGGCCAAACCCTCAAGGAAGTTGGCAACAACCTCAAGGGGCGTGGCAGCCACCACAGGGTAATTGGCAGCAAAACCAACAGTGGCAAGGCAGCCAGCAATGACCAAATAAACCACAAAGATTTTTTCCACCACCTATGCAACCTCCACAACAACAATCTCTTTTTCCACCTCCTATAGCTACCAACCTGCCTCCTAAGCCTACTCAGTTACCTACACAGCTATAGCCGAACCCCAACAATCAACCTCCTCCACCTCAGCAAATTGTGTATGCTACAGACCAGTCACAGTATCCCATGCAATACCCTGTGTATGTAATCAACCTCGATGATATTCACCTACGGTCCAGTACCACTCTGCCTGTGCCTGAGCCTCATGTAATTACTGAAATGACTTCTAAGGAGCCCAATCAACCTAACAATACATCTAATCTAGTAGCCCCTGCATCACTAGCTAAGTCCAATCAGCCTACCCTTCCTCCTTTCCCACAAAGATTGCAGCATAGAATTTCAAAAACCACTGATGAAGCAACTTTTAATATCCTAGACCAACTAAAGAATGTCAGCATCCAAATTCCCCTTTTTCAAGAAATCAAAGATGTTCCCACATATAGAAAATCCATCAAGGAATTTGGCTTTAAAAAGCCTCTCCACAAGAAGAAGGATCCCTAGACTGTCCATGTCCTGGGAAAAATGGCAGACATCATGTTAGGGAAGCTTACCATCCCAAAATATTATGACCTTGGTAGCCCTATTGTCAAGGTCATTATTAATAGGACTGATATAAAAGTACTTTGATTGATCTTGGAGCTGCCATTAATGTCATGACCAAGGACATTATGCAACATCTTGGTATCACCAACCTCCGCAATACACCTACTATCTTGCAGCTCGCAGACAATTCAATTGTAAAGCCTGATGGAGTGGTGGAGGACATTGTGGTTGACCTTGAGTCTTGGTCCTACCCTACAGATTTCATGATCCTCTCACCAAAAGCCACCCTAGGAGGCTATCTGATTATTATGGGACATCCTTGGATGGCTACCATTGATGCCTATATCGATTTTCGGTCAGGAGACATGACCATATATGATGGCCAACACACCAAAACTTTGGCCTTGTATCCTCTTGCTCAACCTCAGATGGAATTGGCCTCTCCCATATGGCCAGATGTAGGAGAGGAAGCTAAAGTTATTAATTCAGTCTCCCAATTAATGATGCTAAAAAGGGATCCCTTCCTATAACTTCAGGAGGAAGGTAAAGTAATCACCAATATCATGCATAACCAGTATGGATCAAACTTAGACCCTTTGGATAGTTCCATCCAAAACTACTCCCTGCAGTCGTTGTACTTTGATTACCAAATATCTTCCCCTATATCCAACCAGTTCTATCGCCAAATGCTACCCTATGAGATCCAATTACCCTCATTGATCGATGCATCTATGTTCGAGCTCACTAAGAAAATGGAAGTTTCCCCTGAACGCTTCTTGAACATTAATAGCAAACTTACTCCTCAACAATAAACATCATTGAACAAGTTATTGAAGAACCATGCTACAACTTTTTCCTGGGATTACATTGATAGGAAAGGTCTAGACCCAAAGTTATGCACTCATAGGATTTTCCTAAAAGAGGATAAACCCCTAGTAAGGTAATTTCAAAGACGTGTCAACCTTGCTCTTCGTGAGATAGTTAAAGTCGAATGCCAAAAACTCCTTAAAGCCAACTTCACATACCCTATATCAGACAGCCAGTGGGTTTCCCCACTATTCATAGTTCCTAAGAAAGGTGGAAAGTGGAGAGTGTGTGTGGATTACAGAGAGATTAAGAATGCCACTAAAAATGACCATTTCCCTCTTTCGTTCATTGACCAGGTTCTGGACTCTCTAGCAGGAAAGAAATACTTTTCTTTCTTGGATGGGTACAATGGATATAATCAAATTCAGATTCTTCCTGAGGATCAAGAAAAGACCACATTCACTTGCCCATGGGAGACTTTTTCTTATTCAGTTTTACCATTCGGCCTCTGCAATGCTCTTGCTACTTTTTAGCAGGCGGTTATCAGCATTTTTGCTGACATTTCCCATGATTGTATGGAGATCTACATGGATGACTTTACAACTTATGGTGAAACTTATGAGGAAGCATTGAAAAATATGGAAAAAGTCCTCACCAGGTGCAAAGAACACAACCTGTCTTTGAACAATGAGAAGTGTTTTATGATGATGCAAGAAGGAGTAGTCCTTGGTCACTAAATATCTTCTCTTGGAATTCAGGTAGACCCAGCCAAAATTGAAGTCATTGTGAATCTGCCTACCCCAACTAAACAAAAATATGTCAGAAGCTTTCTCGGTCATGCTGGGTATTATAGAAGATTCATAAAGGACCTCAGCAAGATGGCCAACCCTATGTATTCACTACTCACTAAAGATGCTGACTTTGTCTAGACATCAGACTGTGATGAAGCTTTCCTATAGTTGAAGTCTGTACTCACCCAGGCACCTATTTTACGAGGTCCTATTTGGACACTGCCATTCCACATACATATAGATGCCTCTGATCATGCTATTGGAGTAGTTCTTGGATAGAAGGAAGGTACTCTAGAATGTGCTATTTATTTTATTAGCAAAAATTTGTGAGTTGAGTTGAAGTACACGGTTACTGAAAATGAACTATTGGCTGTCATTTATGCTCTGAATAAATTCCGCCACTATGTCACTAGTTATCAAATCTTTGTGCATACAGACCATGCAGCTATTAAGTAATTAGTTTATAAAATTTCCATATCAAGGAGGTTAGCTAGATGGATGTTTCTTCTATAGGAGTTTGATATTACCATCATAGATAAGCCAGACAGATCAAATGTGGTGGCCTATTTTCTCTCACACCTGCAGAATACTGATGAACCTATGACAATTGATGACAGTTTCCCTGATGACCACCTATTCTCCATTGAAATAAAAGTACACTGGTACATTGATATTGCTAACTATCTAGTTTCCCAAAAGGTACCTCCACACTTCTCTCCAAAGGAAAAGTGGTTACTAATAGAGAAAAATTTCAACTTTTCATGGATTTCTGATTGTTTATTTTATACTGGCCCTGACCAAGTATTGAGAAGATGTATTCGAGAGGACGAAAATTATGACATCCTCTAGGCTTGTCATGATGAGCCCTGTGGAGGAAATTTTTCTGCCAAAAGGATAGCCATGAAGGTACTTAACACTGGTTACTTCTGGCCATCCCTCTACAAGGATTCAACCAATTACACCAGGAAGTGTGATTGATGCCAAAGGATGGGGCGACCTACTGAATCTGATGAAATGCCACTCTTTCCTCAGGTCGTAGTGACTCCATTTGATAAATGGGGAATCAATTTTGTCAGTCCCATCACTCCTACATCTAATGATAATTTGTACATACTTGTATGTACTAATTATGTAACCAAGTGGGTGAAGGTTAGAGCCATGAAGCATGCCAGGGATAACAGAGTTGCCCAGTTTCTATATGAGGAGATATTCACATGCTATGGTGTGTCCCATGTCTTAGTCACTGATCAAGGAGCTTAGTTTACCTCTATGTTGATTAATGCTCTGATGAACCAGTATAATAATCACCACCAAAAATCAAGCCCCTATCACCCACAGGCGAATGGTCAGGCAGAAATCACCAATAGGGTGATAGAAGCTATCCTCACGAAGATAGTTTAGTTGCACAAGAAAGATTGGAGTAGTCGCCTCCAAGAATCAGTATGGGCCTACCGAACTACATGGAAAACCACAAGAGGGTTTACCCCTTTTGAGTTGGTATATGGAAAAATAGTTGTGATGCCGATTGAGTTCGACCATAAGACTTTACGAACGACATTACAACTAAACATTGATATTTCTGAGGCACAACGCAACATGATCCTGCAGATTAACCAGCTGGATGAGATAAGGAAAGCTGCCTTGCAGCACACAAAATTGGTTCAGACAGTGGAAAAAGTGGCATGATTCTCATATCCTTTCCAAACAGTTTGCTCCTGGCGACTAGGCTCTTTTGTATGACTCAAGATTCCAAGAAAACCAAGGTAAGCTTACAATACGTTGGTTTGGCCCTTATGAGATTATTCATGTTTATGCTAACAGAGTAGTTCAGATATCCACCATCGACCCTATACATTTCAAGTTACTAGTGAATGGTCATAGGCTTTGCCTGTACCATAAACCTTAGACAAAGCATGATTTCCTTCGGCAGTTTGAGATTTCTCCTACCACAGCAGAACCTCTTGCAGCCACAGAACCTCTTGCAGCCGACGAACCTCCTGCTACTGCTGAAGACTTTCCTATAGCCAAAGGACCTCCTATAACCGAAGAACCTCCTCTAGCTAACAGCTTTCCTACAGCCGAGGGATCTCTTCCTACTGAGGCCATTCCTGTAGCCAACTGGAGTAATTATTTGCTCTAGTCACCTCTTTGAAAATTTTCCACATGCAGTCATAATAAAATTTTTGTTTCCCAGAAAAATCTCTTTTCCATAATAAAAATGTCATTCCATCCACTTTTTTCATCACCTTAATCTGCCATCCACGCATTCACGTCACCTCATTATTATGCCAGCTCAAATTTTTCCTCTGCCTACGTCATCAAATCTTTCCAGATTTGGGCATTTAATGGTATGATATTCCAAGGTACGCATTGCTTTATTGTCTCAACAAGTTTTTTTTTACTTCATTTAATATGATTATGACACATTGTAATTAATATAGCAATTCATCCATGTTTTTTCTGTACTTTACCATGCAAGTGAGGACACTTGTCACCTTTTTCGTAGGGGCAGTAAATAGGTTTTGTGTGTAATAAATGAAATATCCCATCAGCTCAAAATTTTTGTCATTTTCAAATCAGCTGTTATAATTGCCAACCTTTTTCATTACTATTTTTGTCTACCAGAATTGCACTGAGCCGTCATATCAAAAATAATTATTTGACAACCCCTGCGTGTAACCTCTCGAAACTAGCCCTGTCTTTTTAACTCAAAATTTCAGCTTAGATTCACAGCACTATTTCAAAAAATTTATGTTCTGTCTTGTCTACCCAGAAACCTAGAAATTTTTATTCCAATTCTGGGCACAATAGAGACATTTCAACAAAAAGAATAGATAGTATCAGTAGAGTAAGAGGGTTTTCTAAGTTTTTCAGACACTGTTGGAAATTTCAAACAATAGAATGGGTGGTTCTCCTATACGGCATGAACCAGAAAACCACTTCACTTTGTTATAGGACCAGGAAAGTGTTCAAGTTTTTAACATAGTAGGGTGGCTCACCTATTTTGTTAGGTTAAATAGGTATGATGAAGCTACGAAACTGGAATTTTTGAGAATGTACAAAAATGGAGTTGCATATGTTAAGGGGTTGTGAATTGAAGCTTCTGAAGCCTGAATTGCCGAATTCTCTGGACTTCCTTCTATAGGAGAAGCATTTCCACATGGGAACGATGCACGCGCAGCCAGAGCAAAATTTTCTTTGCCAACAGATGCCCCAATAGATTACAACAAACATGGTGTAAAGCAGACATCTCTTCCAGGAGAATATCCTCAGTTGGTTGTTCATGTTATTAGGTACATTACCTGTGAGGGTCATTTTTCCTTCTTGCATGCAGTACACTTTAAATTGTTTATCCATTTACGACATAACCATTTAGTAAATGTTCCCAATTTTCTTTACGCCCTTTTGAATTTAAGTGCTGAAGAGGTACAGAAGGGGCGGCAGAATGCAATGACCCACCATGGTTTAATCAAATTGTTGGTGGAAAGGTCACTTAGGGATGTCTCTCCCATGTCCTGGGATAGATTTATTATAGCACCTCATGTTCAATTGCATGGAGAGGGGCCACGGTCTGAAATTCAAGAAGAATAGGGAAATAACCTTGATGAGGAAGAAGAATTTGTTGAACAAAATGAACCTTTAAGGAATTATTCTCCTTTGGGAGTTAATGTGGAGAATGTGCCCTCTGGTCATCCAAACCCTACCTTAGGGAGCGGAGAAACTAAGGTTCTCGCAGCTTCTCGGCAAAAAGATAAAAAGGGCAAGGGCAAGGCCAAAATGACATAATAAATGAGTCAGGATGTTCCTATTTCTGCTATTTATCCTATAGCCACACCTACCAAGAAAAGAAAACTTTCACAGAAGCAACCTGTAGCCTCTATTGATACCCCATTGTGCAGAAGTGTTTGTTTGAACACTACACACTCAGATAGCAAGGACTCCCCTATTATGGTTGACGATTCTCATGTCTTCTCTGAGGAGCCCTTACAAGAACAACCGCAAACAGGCAGTCCTATTACAGAATGCCAGGGTATGATGGAAAAGGATCCTGTAGCCATTGAGGTGATTACATAAGAAAAGTGTGTAATACCAGAAGTAGTGGAGCCTAACAGAGTCGGAAGAGAATATTCTTCTCTATAGGAAGGCAATCACGGGGAAAAGCCCCTTGTTCCAAATAATGTGCCAGTTTGTACCATGTAAGAGGAAGGCCCACAAGTAGCCAGGTTGGTCCCACATCGGAAACAAGAGGAGGTAACTATTCATGCTCTCTTGGTTGAATATTTAAATGCAATGCAATATCAAAAGTCGATGTGGGAATTGGAAAAGACAAAATTAAGAAGGGAGCTTGAAAGAAAACAACAAGAAATTGAATTCCTACAGAATAGGATAAATAACATTACATATATAATTCTAGAATTGATAGAATGCAGACCACCACCACGGGTTCATACCCTATTCCTCAAGGAGCAATTTTTTATGTTTAAATTAATGAGAGTCCTTTAGGATCTTAACTCAGGCATAGAAACCCCACATGAATTTGTGGCTGCATACAAAACATCACCTAATTGTGTCTAGAATTTATTATGTGAGTTATACATGCACAATTATGCTATTCCTTTTAATACTGATTGGAATCCCCTTCTTTTTATTGGTGATATACATTTGTCTGCCCTCCTTTCCTAGATTCAGAATGAAATAAATTATGGTGGGCAATTACATAAGTACAAAATCCTGGAACAGTCCATTTCATTGCCGCTTCATCCTGAAAGCCGGTCACCACGACAACTTTGCTGTGATTGGATGCAAATTGTTTATGGATTTCATGATTCTGCACCATGAAAATGGATTATGGAAAGCCGTGAGGAAGTTTTCTCAGCATTTGAAAGAAATTCATTACCAGACGGGGACAAGGCAGCTAAAGGATTAAGGCAAAGATTGGGGAGACTCACTATGGCACTTAAGAAGGCAGAACCACATAGTCTGATTAACTTACGGGATACCATGAAACATGTTAGCTGGAATATATGCTAGGGAAGATATCCATGGCCTGAGAGATGGTTTCCACTCACCTTCCAGCCTCCCCTACTTTTATGGCCATTTTACAGTTGTGTGGATGATGAAATAGATGAGCAACAGGAAATGAGCAGATGAGTGAAGGCGGAGCAAACAAATGGATTCTACTGGCGAATGGGCACCTCCATGATTGGAGAAACATAGGAAGGAGACCTCTAAGTTCTTTCCAAGATTTGAAATGTCTCAATGCCTGAGGACCGGAACTAGTCTTCGTAGGGGGCAAAATGATAGGCCATTTTAATGGCATACTTTAGATACCTTAGAAGAAATTTTGCTAGGTATTTTCCTATGTTTTCTTTTATTAATCTAAGAATTTATTCTCTAAAACTATTAATGTGTGGTATTCAAAAACTGGACCTATGCCATGGACATATGCTACTTAATATACTTTATCTAGATGAATATGCTCTGTTTATTGCTATGAAATTATGATCATGTTTTATGAATGAATTGACTGTTTGAGCAATAGATAATGCACATGCACTTTAAATGATTATTTTCCATGAATGCTTTTATCCTAACAGTTTTAATGCAACACATCGAAGTAGCAACTGTCATCTTGTTCAGGTGAGCACGTCTATGTGCTGGACACTTTACTTGGTCTTGCAACAGATACACATGGATGAAACATCGACGTAGCAGCGGTGGAAGGTTTCCAGTTAATCCAGGTGGAGATGGTTGAGTGAAGACTTAGCGAGTACAATAATTTCCTTGATGAAATCTAGGAGAGAGTGGGAAGTTAGATATGCTATCTAAGCAGTCCTTTCCTCTTTTCTGGATCGATTCCATTTTCTGTTTTCTAGTTTTCCTTTTTGTTAGTTGTTTGTAATAAAATCTCTGCCTTTTCTTAGGGCATGTGGAGTTTAGCAGTTAGATGTTTTTCCCTTTAAATAATGCCCCGATCCTGCGTGAGAAGGAGGGTAGTAGTAATATTATGATAGTTGCAAGATAGTTCAATTCTATTATTTAGTGTTGATGAGAATCTCTGTACTTTGTTATTCATTTTAATGAGCAAATGAAGTTTTGAGTTTAATTCTATGTAATTGAGTATTCTGGGTACTCACCCAAGGGGGTCCACTTGGTGAGGAATCCATAGTTAGATTCATTCTAGTTTAGCTCACTTTCTTGCATTTCCATTATTTCAATTCCTGTGCTGAATAGCTCCTGCAGCCAAAGCCACAGGACAACTACCACTTCTTGCGGCCAAGCGACAGAGTAACTAAGGCATTATAGTTATTTTTTGCACTCTTCCATCCTACTAGCAACATTCATTTACATCATTTACTTTCAAGTGTTTACTTTCACAACAATAGTTTATCTTTCCTTTGAGTACTCATTTCATGCAGCAATAGTATAGTTCCCTTTGAAAGCATTTATTTCCTGCAACAACTATAGAATGATTGGTTGAGAAAGTGCCTGGTGCATATATTTTTCTGGCCCATTTCAAGTAACACGTCCCTGGGTTTGACATATTAAATGAGTTTCTTATAAAGTGGATGAAGTGCTTAGTTGGATGTACAATCCCCGACTTAAAGGATAATGCCTAGTTTATGAGCCTTTATAACAAGCGATCAATATGTATCCTACCTATGACAAGGAGTTATATTCCATTGTTCAAGCTTGTAAGCAAAGGAAATACTATATTTTGGGAAAGGAAACTGTCATCCAAATAGATCACGAGCCTCTTCAATTTTTGCAAACACAAGGAAAATTGCAAAATGATAGACATCAAATATTGTAAGCCTATCTTCAACAATTTTATCTCAACATTCACTATAATAAACGAAGCAATAATAGAGTAGAAAATTGTTTGAGAAGGCCTCCAATCACAACTATTAGTATGGTGTTAGATAAATGTGGTAACCAAATAGAAAATTGGGCTCATTTGTAAGGTAATGATAATAAATTTTCTAATATTTACAACCAACTTGTGGAAGATAAACATGTTAATGATTTCTATTTTTAAGATGGATTTCTTTGCCACCTTGGCTAAATTTGTGTTCCTGGTGTAGAGTGCAAGAAGTTGATATGTAAATCTTACTACACCAAGGTTGCATGTCATTTTGGAATAGGTAATACTACTTCTATATTTCAAATATATTTTTACTGGCTAAATATGAAGCATGATTTAATTTAATACATTCAATCTTGTAGAGAACATGTTGTTACAAAGCCTAAAAATCATAAGTTATGTTTATATTTACCTTTTCCTATTCTAGATAAATCATGGCAGTCAGTTTATATGGACTTCATGTCTGGTCTTCCTACTAATAGACGAGGGAATGATTGTGTGTATGTTGTGGTAGATAGATTTTAACAAATGGCAATAATTGTGGCTTGTAAAAAGGCAATTTCCGCAAAATACACTGCAAAGCTATTCTTTGAGCATATGTGGGCTCATTTTGGTCCCCCACAAAACATTATTTCAGATAGATATAGTATATTTTTAAGAAAGTTTTGGTCTTGAATATGGGCCAAAATGGATAGAAAATTGACAAAGTCTACTGCATTCCATCCTCAAACATATAGCCAAACTAAGGTAGTTAATAGGATGATCATCCAAATTCAATAAATGTATCATGTAAAAAATCCTTGCACATGGGATTAAAGTCTTCCATATGTTCAAAATAGCTACAATAGGGCAATTAGTTTGACATGCCATAACCTGTTTGAATTTTGTCTTGGTTACCAATTATTGGAACCCATGAGTGCTGTTATATCAATCATTTGACCTGATTTGGTGCAATATATGGATAAGGGTGGAAACAAAGAAATGAAATTTTTTGACATAATTCATCATCTACAATACAAGGTTCATGAAATATTGGAATAGGCCAATAAGAAATATAAGGAGGGGCATGATGAACATCAGACTCCTCATAATTTTCAAGTTGGGAATAAGGTGTGGTTGCACATTCAAAAGGAGAGTTTGTAAGGGCACAACATGAAGCTTTGTCCTCTTCATTATGGTCCATACAAGATCATTAAGCAAGTTGGTGAAAATGCATTTGAACTCAACTTACCCCCATTTCTAGGTATTCATATAATCTTCAATACATAGCTACTAAGGCCTTATTTACCTCTATTATAAGATGTTTCAGATGTTGTTGATCACGCTAGTAAGATAGAATTGAATCTATAAGTTGTTCCTCCACTAAAAAGTGATCATATTATGGAGGCTACTATGAAGAGCTTGAAGAAGTAGAACATTCATCTTTATCAAGTGCTTCAAGCTAGTCAATTTTCTCATCAGGGTAAGTGGCTTACTCAAGAATATATTCAACTTAATTTACCTCATCTTATACAAAGTGTGGATGCATTGGGGCCCATTTCCTCTCAAGGGGGGAGGAGTGATCATAATTATAATCAAAGAGAGCTCAAATAATTAGGATTTATGTTGTGTTCTTAAAGTCATTTTAGAATTCAACAACCCTTTCAAAACAAGTCCAAGTTCAAAATTACACTTTAGATTCTGAAACTTTTTCTAGAACTCGAGGTGAAGTATGACATCAAGAATTGAACATTGATCTGAAAGAAAGAAAGAACAAGTAAGAAAGAGATAAGAATAAAGCACATTGTCGCAACTCAATAATAAAATTTGAACCTTCTATTGAGACATTTTGGGTCTCACAAGTATTTAAGAACCTTTTTCAAAACCTGACACTTGAATTGGAACAAAGGTAAAAGAAAACAAACATGGTCCCAAAGTAAAAAAGGTTGATTTCAAAAAGTGCTAGTGGAACCTAAATGAAACTTTTGAACTTCCTATACAATATTTTGGGTCTATTGCATAGTTCCAAAACTATTTTTATTCTCTCACAGCCATAAAGAGAAGGTTTCCTAAGCCACAAAGGAAGAATAAAAGTCCCCAATAATGGTTAAAAGTTATGCCTTTTCAAAGTTGGTGCAAAATTGTATAAAGTTTTTTGTTAATTTTGGGTTTTATATTGTAATAAATATATCCTAACTGATCATTTTAATTCCAACGAGTTTTGGTGACCTTTGGGATCTCGTGAAAATTGTATTAGCTGAATTTTTATTGGAATGAAACTAGTTTTTGTATTGCATACTTGTTTTTTTTTTAAAATTTTGTTGTTCTTGAAACATGTTCAAAATAGCGCAGGTTATACACCAGGTATTGTACTCCAAATCTATAATTTAGATCAATGGATGACTTCAAGATCTTAAAAGAGTGTGAACTTCCTTTAGTACTGTGTAAAAACATGAAATAAAATCACTAGAATATTGAAAAGTAGATTTGAAGGAGTCACCACAACATTGATTATGTCAGCCATTTAGGGTAGTAAAGTTGATCCAATTTCATGCAGTGCCAATTGGACAACTTACTAGAATTAGAATCAAGACTAGAGAGATACTATTGGACACCAAATACTGGAAGTCCAGTAGATCAAGTTGGAAAGTTATATAGAATAATTGGTTGTTTGATGAATAATTTTCCATATAGGTAGGAAAATACTCTTGAAACCAAAATGGTGTGATATTTTGACATCATAAAGGCATGTCACAAAGTAATTTGAAGCTTGAAGCTTCTACATCCCGTATCTTTATAAAAGTGATTGGAAAAAACATCATGGGTGGTAATAAATTTTGATATATATTAACGCTTTATTAAATTATAATTAAGGAGATAATAATTAGCATAATATAGCTACAAAAGGCATATAAGTTTAATTGTTGAAATGAATTTCAAATATAAATATTTTATTCAACTATTAAATAATCTATTTAGAATTATATTAAAATTATTTGGAAGGATACTTATAATTTCTAGGAGGTTGTAGTACCATTTTAGTTTTGAGTCACCCAGTCTCTGCAAAATGAAAAACTGGAGTTAATTAAGTTATAAGAAAAATGAATGAGATTGAAATGAATGTGACTAGATGTAAGTTGTTCTTAGTTGGTTCTCCTCCCTATTGGAGAAAAGCTCCTAAGTATTGAGATATATACAAATGTACAGAGCCTTTGTATATATAGGCAAGAGCAAAGAGAATTGAGGGCACACGAATGCCATGTGTCCGAATAAATGAGTGAGTAGGTATGGTATGTAGGAGTATAAATACTATACAATATTTATTAAATGCATATGTAATAAAATAATTATAATTATTCTATTAAACTTACTCACTTATAATTATTCAATAAACTTATGTGCCTAAGTTGGACATAAGCACTGTAAATATGCGAGAACCTATTTACTCCAACATTCCTTCCCTCGTGTTTCTATCATGGAGGATGAATAGTTCCTCTGAATAGTGATTACCTAGTGCCCAAATATTCATAATAGGTGGCTGAGACTATTTAGTTGATTTAGCATAGAAGAGAATGTTAGTCTTCTCATATCATGTGAGCTTTATGTTTACTCATCATGCTTAGTATGTGGAGGTGTAGACACCTAAATTAGATTAATGATTTTATTTAAATTTAGCTCTTTCCTATGCATTATTGATTGAATAATTCTGCAATATTTAATTAGTTTATGTTAGCCTTCTAACTAAATTAAATATATTAATTAAGCTATAGCCCAATTAATTAAATGGTAACCCCTAATCATTTAAGTTAATTAATCCCCCTTCCTCCATTAATTTAAATAAATACAGTTATCTATTTAAATTAATTTAGTTATCCCTAATTACTTCACTTGCGATTAAATAAATCCTATTTAATCTATTTGAGCACATGGCTCCTAACTTTAACCGTCACCTAACCACACTCCAACTATCAATCCCATGCTTCTAACCCAACCAAACACACTTGTACACACTAATCCTCACTTTATTAAGTAAATATCCTTATTTACTTAATTAATTCCTCCACTCATTCTCTCTCCTCCCCTCACATCCTCCTAATAAGCCCACTGCCCACTGCCCACTAATTAAGCCTAATCTCCCTCTTAATCATTTGTACATTCCTAATATAAAGGATTACCCTCCAAAGTCAATTCCCCTCTTCTCAACCTTAAATGCACATGTAAGAGCCCACATGGGCTTCTTATATGGTGTCCCTTACATGGAATATTTTATTGCTTCTACACATTCTCCAACATTCCCTTCACAATTCTCAAAATGGTCACATTCCCCAGCCATGACCTTTGGGGTGTGAGACAAGAAATATCTTTATGGAAAATCTACTTGAACCCCCAATGTCCTCTCAACTCCTCCAATGGTGACACTTGTCACCATTCTATGGATTTGAGAAAGCACAATCCATGTGCTTTCGTCCAAATGCATCTTGAACCTTCATGACCCTTGCGTCTCAATCCTTCATTTCACATTTTTCGAGCCTATAAATTGAGCCCTCATTTCCTCACAAATCATCCACCAACAAGAGAAAATTACCATTATAACTTGAGTCCAAACATATCACTTACATACCACCATAATATTGAAATCCCTACTTACCTTTGGAGATTGAGCAACATCATTGAGCACACATCCAAATCATTGGACAAATCTACGTATCAATGGAGACTTCATGGATTTGTGTTAAAGTTTACATGCTTATTTTATGTTTTTATCTCTTTTTAGTCTAATCTATATGTTGCTTTGATTAGTATAGTTGAATGTTTCACATCTTTATTGTATTCCATTTACTATCACTTTTCCTTGCACACAAGGGGTCGTGTAGTGGTTGTCAAATTTTCAACTTGATCTAGGACTTGGAAGCCTTTTTAAGTTCATTGTAGGAATTATATAGGTTATCTTTCTAGTAGAACCATTCTTGCATGTATTTGATCACCTAATATTAAAGGATCTAGTTATCATAGACACTAGCTAAATGTTGACTCATTTGGTTAGTGAGTTGCGAATAGTATCATTTACCCATTTAAAACTTTCTTCTTCTTCCATGGTTAGAAAGCCAACTCATGTGGATAAACGTGGATCATTTTACCTATTTTTAATCACCAAAATAGGTCAATTATAGGCTCCTCATCATAAAATATGGTCATGGTGTAGATACTTTCTAACCAAAATCATTCAAATTCTTGTAGAAAACAATGACTTTCTTCTAAGTGATTCACATGTATACCCATTGATTCGAAGGATTGAACCTATTGAGCTATTGTAGAGTGACAAATGTTAGAGTGTTCATTTATGTTGCTTCATACATAGATTTGTTGCTTCATGCACATTTGGATACTATTGTAAAATTAATTGTGCACATGCTCAAGAATATTCTCATGCATAATTGAGCACATGTATGCTTAGATAAGTTTACATAGTTGAGCTTTAGTTGAGCCTAATTTGACTTAGTTTAGTTTAGTTGGGCTCCAATTTTATTTTGTACCTATAGTTAGATTTTTTCCTCTATTTTTAGAGCCATTTATTTTTATAAAATCAATTCATTATATTTATTTCAATTCATTCTATAATATTCTCTTTTGAGGAATATAACAAATCTTTCTTGCTAATCTCCTTGTGGAAGATGTTCATGTTTTTCTATTTGATCTTGAAGGTTCTTGTGTTGCATTACTATGGTACCAGAGCTAAATATTTAGTTCAACATGGTATCAAAAATACATAATTTCAATAGAAGTGGCATACATCTAAGAAGGATTTCTCTATAGATTTTATTTTTGATGAGGTTTTAATGAGTTATGTTTATCCATCTCCTAAAGCTCATCTTATTTATAACAATATTTTGAACCAAGAGGATGATGTTATAAGTATCTTTATTAATGTCACTCTACCTTTGTTGCACAAAAATGACACATCTTCTATACATAAAGCATTGACGAATCACACTCATACCTCTCCTAGGGAATCTTCAGTCAATGAGGATACTTTTCTACTCGTAAGAATTCCACATTAGATATCTTGGCACAAGAGAATAAGAATTATATTTTTCAAGATCCTCTTTCTCATCAAAATCTTTTAAGACACGATGATTTTATGTATAATCCATCTCGTAACATAACATTGGGTGAAGATAATAGCCTAGATGAGAACACTTCTTCTCAACCTCCTACATTGGATGAAACTAATGTTTCAAGGATTAAACATCTCCCAAGAGAGACCAATCCTCATCCTATCCATCCATGTGATGGGGAACTTGCATCTCCAAACTTAATGTCATCTTATGAAGATAGTTATAACATGATTTTTAAGCAAAGCTATAGTGGACACAATCTGCAAAATATGGAACATAGTTTGGCCATCACTGAAAGGATCATTTGGAGGCTTAAGTATGATAGTAACATTGAATTCCATTCTCACAACTTTCTAAAAAATCAGAAAAAATTGTCGTGGTGTTTATTTTCTTCTTCATTCTAGTTATACTCATTTTCTTCCTGAATATATTAAATTAGGAAATTTATTTAAGATCTGGTGGATAAACATCTTATTTGTGTAACACCAGGACTTCCACTTTTTCTTAGCATTAAAAGTATTGTAAATTAGCATTACCTTGTCCTATTGTGTTTCTCCACACCATGTGATCTTAAAATTATACCCTATTGGAGGATCTTTGTTTTAAATAGTGCTATACTTTCATATTCAATCCTTCTTTGTGAGAAACACAATAGGCTCACTTCCTTGCCTTTCTACTTAGGGGGAAAGTATTCTCCTTTCAATTTATTATCCTTCTAGAGGATCCATTATCTATTTGTCGAATTTCATCTTTTATATTATGTTGTCCTTCATTTCATGAAATTATTTGTGCTACACAAGGATTTTTCTCTTTTTCAAAAGATTGGCATCCTTGTTCACAATATCTTCCTTGCTTGGAAGTGTATATCTGCCATAAAATATCTATCATGTAGGGTGCATAATGTGTTACCTGTAGCATCCTAAATTATAAGCACTTACAACTTTGGTCTTTAGTTAGGCCCTATTTTAGTGTCCAAGGATTCCATGCCCATTATGCTTGATCACGCCCTAATTTTGTGCACATTTTTGAATCCTCATATATAAATTGACATTTGATTAAAATTTGAGTATTTTTTCCTTGTAAAGGGAAATTATTATGTATGAGGTGATATTTTTCCCCTAAAATTGGGAATCACCCCTTAGACACTAACTTGGCCCAAATTTTAATTGGAGGTTGATATTTTGATTTTGTGTAGGATATCGAATCCTTGATGGCCTCCTTCAACTTTTGATCCCCAAAATTTCTAGGCAAAGTATAAATATAAAGCTACCTCCCTCATTTTGGGACCCATCCATCAAATTTGAATTGACGAGGTTATATTGTAATCCACTTTTATAAAATTCATCATTCAAGGAGTAATCATGTTCATTCAAACATCGAGCATGGAAGCTATGGACCTATGTTTAGATCCTAGCTGTGTGAAGGAATTCATGTTCTTCTTATCCTAGATCCAAGGTCAAGACTACCTCAAGATAAATCCCAAGAATCTTTATGAGCAATTCAACACTTGTGAAGGTATAACATCTTGTCAAGCCTGTACTGCTGACAACATGCTTTTTTCTTAATGCAATTTCAATTCAATTTCAAGGATATTTACTATTGTAGACACTTAAAAATGGCCAGGTGCTCTTTCACAACGACTTCACTAACATTATTCTTAAATTATTTAATAAACTTTGTTATTTAATTAATTTGTGTCTTTGCACTATATCCTAAGTTCAAATTCATCATTTCTCTTCAATTTTGTAATTAAGTGATTTTAATTAATTACTTAATTATTGAACTTCTAAATCAATGTTCATCAAATATCCAACTATAAAGTAATTAAATAATTAACATTATTTAATTATTTCCTTTGTCATTCAATTAATTAAATAAACACATTATTTAATTAATATTCCCCTTTTTGTTATTATTACACATGTAATAATTACATTTAGTAAATCAAATCTCCACTCATAATTAAGTAAATGATATTTATTGAATTAAAACTACTTATTGATCTATAAAGTAATTAAATAATTCAATATTATTTAATTATTCCCTATGTCATTATATTCAATTAAATAATTATATAATTTAATTAAGTGTTTTTTCTTATTATTATTTCATTTATATAATAATTAATTCAATTTCCTTCTCATAATTAAATAAATAATATTTATTTAATTAACTAATTGTTCCTCTTATAAATAAACAAATATTAGTTATTTATTTATATTCCTCACACGTGCAAATAAAAAAGTCTTTTATTTATTTAATCATAATTATCTTCTCAATTATGAGTTTTAGTTAAACCCCACCATTCTCTCTCCTAACTAATCAATTAAATCAAGTTATCTATTCTTCTACCCCACCCGCTCAAATCAAAATCAATTAGCTCTCCCATCTATTCCAACACATGCAATCAGTTGAGTTCAACTCCCTCTCACTTTGAGTTCAACTCTTCAATCTACCCTCTTAACAAATCCACCTATTTTATCAACATGCAATCAGTTGAGTTCAACTCCCACTCACTCTAATTTCAACTGTTCAATCATAGCCAATCAAACCACCAATCATAGAATCTTGATTGGAATCCTGAAAATCTTATAAATAGAGAGCCAATTCTCTTAATTTGTTAGCCACAATTGCTTTGAATTCTCATGCTGGCACATAGCACTCAATTTATGAGAGTCCACATTGCATAGAGAAGGAGAACGATGAATGAGGACTTTTGGTTTGCATGTTCATGGTTTTGATTGATTTCATTATTATTTAATGATTATGCATACTATTATTTGCTTCTTTCGATATTGGGAATACTAATTACTTAATAGATCTCTTTGTGGTTGAGATAATTGATGTTATTTCAGGCTTCTACAGGTACCTACATATCCCCCAATTATAACTATATAGGGGTTTTACTGAGAAAACCCCTTTCTCCCAACACTTTACCTATTTTTTGAGTGTAGGTGACAAGTGACAAAGTTTTGGATTTAGATTTAGGATGATTAGACAATCTGCTTCAGATATTGAGTTTCTTCATTAGTTTTTGGCATAGCAAGGGTGACTCCCACAAGCAGGGGTGAGTCTAGTCAAACCTACTATCTAGGTCACCCCTAACAGACTAAACAAGTTGAAGGTTTTGTGCATTTCAATGGCTTTGTCTACTTCCCAAATCTGGTTCCTGAATTCGTATATCAATATGTTTGTTGTCTATATACACATATCATCTCCATTTCATCCTATTTACTTCATCTCTTTATTCCAAATTGTATCAATCAATCTATTCTTAGTGAAGGGATAAGATCTTAGACCCGTTTAGCGCTCGAGTTCCATTAATCCTAACATGTACTTTCCCCTTCTTAATCTAATGAGAGAAAGATAGATTTTGGGATGTGACACTTCCTAAATTTTTTTTTTATCATCCTAGTGAACACTCATTCCATCCACCCATTTTTATTCTTTTCATTTTAGTTCACCCAATGCATCTTACTTTTCCTTTTATTTTGATTTGGATGTCTAGATCCAATTTATTTGCATTGTTCATTTCATGCATATAGATATTTAGGTTCACCTTCATTACATTTTGGTGAAATCAACTCTCTTCCATTTCCATTCTAGTTTGGTGTTTATATTAGATTTGCATTATATTTTGAGTGATTAGAGTTTACTCAATGCATTTCATTAGCTTTTATGTATAACCTTTATAATACATTAGGTTTTGTTTTGCACGATCTCTATCTTTCTATCTCAGATTTGATTTATACGTACTTCATAGAATGTTTAAATGATCAATTGGTTACTAGTTTGCATTGTTTAGACATTTATTTATTTCATTTATTTGTGCATGAGTTTCATGAACTTGATCCTTACATACAACATACCTGTGAGAAGAATTTGCAGACTTATGAGTTCATTTAAGGGTGTTGATCCTAAGTCCTCTAATGTATTCTATGGGAATGTAGATGATACCACTATTATTACCATTGTCAAGAATATCTCTTCCCATTATTCTCATGATGAGGATGAATCCTTATGAGTGTCTCTTACCCAAGTGCTAAACATTTACCATAATTTTGAATATATTCATCAATATTTAGGTCAAGAACATTCTAATAGCGATGAAATCCCATTAGTAGAAGGATTGAGAAAGTTGATTCACAATGATTAACATGGTATTGATTTATTGTGTGTCATATCCCATCTTATTGGTGAAAATATCAAGAATATGAAAAAGTTGTGCTCAAGATCTTAATCTTTCTAATCCTAATAACCGTGTTGAGAATTCTATTACTATTCTAGCATCCTTACCTAATTTTCCTACATATATTGTACATCTATCATGGCTACATCTATTCAAAATGTCATTCCTACACATGTTAGTCTTGAAAGTATTCTCAATCCTATCATCCTTCCTCTTATGAGTGTTCCATGTATTTCCCAACCTTCATTCATATCTACATACCATATAATATACCACCTCCATCCATTTTTTGTAATATTCCACATCCTCCACTTTCACACATGTCCAATACCAACATATCCACCAAGCCACCATTAATAAACTTGTCCAAAGTATTTCATCCTTACAACAACAATGTGCCTCCATAACCCAATCCAAATTCAACTCCCACATGTGACATTGCTATTCATTTGTCACAGGACATCATTCATGCAATTATACCTCAATGCATGGATATGCCTCACTTGGAGATATATAATAGAACAAGTGAAACCTTGTCTGATGTGAAAAAATTCCAAACTTTGTGTATTGACATATCTAATGATCATTGTGTACCATTGTAAATTGTAATCAACTCATTGGTGTGTGCAATCTCATGATTATTTAGCACTTACCTTAGTGTGTTTCAATTTAGCATGCATCATAGGACTTCATCTTACAATTAATGAACACTTAATTTAAGCTACAAGTCCTTTATTAAGTCAGTTTCACCAAAAATCTATGTGGGCCCTTATTTCTATGCGCGTTCCTTTATCGTTACACATAGGCCCTATGTTACCATGTGTGGCCTTTCAAATTTTATCTTCACTCTATATTTTGTTGTACTTTGGAATCCAACATTCCCTCCTTAAGTGGGACCTATGATCCTAATCTTGAGCCTAATTGAAGGGAATAGGTTGGATAGGCTAACCTATTCTTCGGTGTTTGGCCCAAAATCAAAATCAGGTATTGGTCACTTGATTTTAGTGGGATTTTAAAATTCCCATCGACTTCCTTCAATTTTATCATCCGATATGGTATAAAAGCAAGTATCTTACTCCATTTTGGGAAGACGAGAGTGATTGAAATGTTGGATACACAATTTCAAGACATCCCATGAAGTAAGGATATATGAATCAAGGCAAAATACCAAGCATCAAGATTTAAAGACTATTTTTCTACATCAAACATTCAACAATATCATTATCAACATGATGCTTTCAAAGGATTATGAAGATGACTAGGAGATCACTAACCAATGATTGGCTTATACTCTAACTTTTTGGGTGTTTATGGCTTTTTGTTATCCTTAGATCTACACATTTGAGCTTTAGATCTAGAGTTAATTGCATGACTTCAATCACATATAATTGCATTTTAATATACTATTTTTACTCTAACATATTTGAATAGATCTCTAGGATACATTTATGCACTTAGCTCATAGAGATCTTAGACACACTTAATATTCAAGAGATCACACATCTCTCTTTATCATACCGGCTATCCATGGAGGTGGGAAACTAAAATGGGGAGGGGGGGTTGACTAAGGCAAACCACTATATAGCCACACACACAAATTCTCTCTTTTTAGGTGCATAAATAGTTATAAACATGTACCAACATCAGAGTTTGGCTCTTTGATTTGAGACAATTCTAGATTTGGTCTTTTCATCCCTCGTTACAATGACTAGGTCAGCCCAGGAGACCTATTCTTGAGAATAGGTTGGCCTAGGTGATCTAGTCCCCCAGTTTAAACTCAAATTTATTCTAGATACAAGTGTTGAGAGTGGGAGCCCAAATCTTGAAGCTCACTGGTCTACGTAGTCTCATGAGTAAAAAATAGATTTAAATCAGAACAACTTGGATTTGAGTCATAGGTGCACACAAGATCTCCTATATTTCCTCTTGTACTCCATTTATAATTCCAGACAGGTCATTTGTAATCATTTTCATAGGAACTTTGTCTTACCCTTCTCTCCATTCTAAGCAACAAACGAATAGAAGCCCTAGGAGCATGGATATTGTATTAACTTCCTTTCATCAAAGGTTAGTCAATCATATTTATCTCTTGGTGGCTTCCTATTCTAATGTGGTTGGGAAAGAGGGGTCCCTACCTAGATTGACCTATCTCATTTCCCACCATCATATTTCATTGAACTTGCCCTCTTGTGCATGTTACTTTTTTATTGGATTAGTTAGATCTTGCATGTGAGTGTCTATAAACACCAACAGAACAAACATATTTACTTTTATTAATTTACATGAAGTTTTCATGTTCATCTTAAAATAAAAACAAAAAAGTTTCATTTTGTGCATTCATTACATTGTTTGCTTAAGTTACCCTTTAGATTATTTTATTGCATCTACTTTCCCCTATAGTGCCCAATTTATTTTTGCAAGAATTTAAACCCTTTAATGAGTTGTTTTAGCATAGTTATGAATTTTATTTGTTAGTTGAATCCCTTGATGAATTCATCTCTATTTAGTCTTCCTCTACAACTCCTAAATAATCCTTTTGCCTAAGTTTGATTAACATGATACATGTAAATGACTATACTAATAATGTTGATAAACCTAAAGTAGTTGTTCACCTCCATCAAGACATTCCTGAACTAATAAACAAGCCTATTCTTGTTGTTAAAGGTTGTAATGATGCTATTTTTTTCAAACTCCTAAGAAAATGATCATAACTGTTAAAGGAAATTACACAAAGTCCTTTAGATTTTGCTAAACAAATTACGCAAGGTTATAAAGTAGTTTCTCATACTTATAACACAAGAAAAAATCAACAAGCTAGCAATCCAGCTGTGTTTAATTATGTTCTTACCTCTCAACCAGTGCTTCATCCTGTACCTTGTCTCCCCCAAAATATTGGAAAGGAATATGATTTAGTAGAACAATTCCATGCTACTCTAACCAAGATATCTCTTTGGGAGATCATTCAAACTTCATCCACATATCATGATGAATTACAACAAGTGTTAAGGAACATGCCTATTCCCCCTCCTATGAAAACTAATATAACTTCCTTATTGGAATATATGAATGCGAATGATACTCAAGATAAGATTGTGTTTTCTCAAGATGAATTGCCTTCCTAGGAGATTCAAGATCAATATGATTCTCTTATATTTGTTGTCTTTATCAATGGTAATACTATTCAAAGAACCTTAATTGATAATGAATCCATTTTTAACATCCATAGAATTGATTCATTGCATAAAATTAGGTGGATACTATTGAATTGGTGGTCAACACCTACTTGGAGATTCATGAAATGGCTTAACTGCCTCCCGTGGATCAGGTTAAATATATCGTTTGTATCAAGTGTTGATAGTTCAAGATTTTGGTGCAATGGAAAATGATTCCAACCATTGGTATCAGAGCCTTGGGTCACAGGTTCAAGTCTCCCTTTAGTGGGTGTTGAAGGCTCAATCGGTGCTGAGGGGGAGATTGTTGACTTGGTGGTCATCACCTCCTTAGAGATTCATGACATGGCTTAACCGTCTCCCATAGACTGGGTTAAATCTAGCATTTGTATCAGTCATTGATAGCTCAAGCTTTTGGTGCAACAACAAATGATTCCAACAGATACTTCCTTAATTCAACATGATTCTATTCCTATTTGTGGCTTTAAAAATATCACTAAACAAACCTTAGGTATTATAACCTTACTTGTCAACAATGTAGGTCTTATTATTTTACCCACACCTATTCATTTCATGGCTAATACTCTCACTTACATTCTTCTCTTTGGACAACCATGGTTATATTCCATGTAAGTCATTCCTTCAACTGTCCATCACAAATCAGAGTTTATCTATAACAATCTCATGTATAATCTTGAAGCTGATGATAAGTTACAAATTTGTTTATAAAATGAATCTAATTCTCAATCTATTCCTACTTTAGTCCAACATGAGAAATATTTTCCTTCTAAAGATACCCCTCTTAAAATTTTCCTCTTGCATAATGATTGGGAATCTTTCAATTTTACACCCTCTTTTGTAGCAGAATATAAAGTTCCTTCAACAGAACCCAAAACAAGTGAATCTATTTTTAAACCTTAAAAACCTTTACCTCTTCCTAACCAACTCAGTAACAACTTTGTTTGTTTCTTCTATTTCTAATGAAATGCTTAAAACTCTTTCCAAACTTATTTTTTATGACATAGTGACCTATGTGTTAAGGAATATTAGATGAGAAGATTTAATATATTATTTAAATATGTATATGTTACTGTAGAATGCAATTGCCTATTTTATTGATTGATTCTACATTTTATTTTATTATATATATTAGAATGTAAAGTCATGACCGTACACGGTGGATTCCATGTAGAGTCATGACCTTACATTAATATAACAATCAAATTAATAGCCGATGTTTAACATGAACGATAACTAATATCGTATAACCACACAAACTTTAATATATGGATCAAAGAGTGCAATATAATTCAGGCACGATACTTATCATGAATGCAATGTATTGCAGTTCACGATACGTATTGTGACTGCAAAATACATTGCAGTGCATGATACTTATTGACATGCAATATATATATTACAGTGAGCGCATTTAGCTAACATATCTGCGATCAATATATATTCGGTCGGTTCTCTGCTCTGTGTGTGTGTGTGTGTGTGTGTTAGTATTTATATTGAATTATATTCAATTGGCATACTTAAACATGAATGAAGCTATATTTCAACACTCCTTAGTAAGAGAGGGTTTAAGATGTGTTTAGGAAGGTCATAGTATGTTATGATTACCGACACAATTCAAGACAACATAAGGAATTCTTAATCATAATATACTTTAGACATCTCGATATCATGATATCCGACACAATCTAGGACTAACGTTTAAGGTGTCAATCATGATATATGAGTTATTACGTCATATAATAATAACATCTTTGTATCAAGATATCTGGCACAATCCAGGATGGCCTGTTAAGGTGTCAATCTTGAAATTTGGTCAGCTATTATCAAGATCGTCACCTTGTAATAGTAACCCCAAAAGAAGATCGTCATCTTCTTGAACACAATGAAATATTTCAAAAAGTAACTTTATATATATATATATATATATATATATATATATATATATATATATATATATTCATGAATACAAAGTACAAGAGAAGGATTTTTATCCTAAAGAGTTTATAGTCTTGTCATACCAATTTTTCTCTTTAAATACTCTATCTTCAATTTTGCAAGAGGTTTGGTGAAGATATCATCATTTTGTTCCTCAGTGCTGATATACACTAGTTTGATGATGTTCCTGTCGACCATATCTCTTATGTAATGATAAGGAATTTCTATATGTTTTGATCGATTATGGAAAAATGGATTGACTAAGAGATTTATACAGCTTTGATTATCACAATGGATAATGGTAGGTACTAGTGGTTTTCCAAATAGATCAAACAATAGTTTCCTTAACCAAATTGCTTCTCTAGCTCCCATAGAGGCAACCATGTATTCTTCTTCAGTGGAACTTTGAGCAACAGTTGATTATTTTCTGTTGAACCAAGATATCATTGTAGATCCTATACTGAAGCAACATCCTATGGTGCTCTTGCGATCTATAGAACTGTCTGCCCAATCTGAATTAGAATATCCTTGAAGTTGAATCTCAACCTTTTCATATTTCAAGCCAAGTCCAACGGTGCCTCGTAGATATCTCAGAATGTGCTTATCAGCCATTAAATGTATTTGCTTAGGTTCACACATAAAGTGACTTAGTGCATTTGTGGCATAACAAATATAAGGACATGTGTTTACTAGACACATAAGGGATCCAACAATTTGTCTGTACGGTGATGGATTTGTAGGTTCAGAATCTTCAGCTTCACTTTTTATCTTGTGTAGATTTGTTTCCATTGGGGTATCCAATGGTTTTATAATCCATCATACCAAATCTAGTGAGGATGTTAGCAGTATACTTCTCTTGATTTAAGAAAATGTGAACTTCCTTTTGCCAAATTTATAGACCTAGAAAGTAGTGTAGAAGGCCCATATCCTTCATATCAAACTCATATACTAGGTCTTGTTTACATTTTTCAATCAGGTATTCTTCTCCTTTTATGAGCAATTCATCAACATACAGGACTATAATTATCATATCACCAATTACTACCTTGAAGTAGATGTTAGGGTCTACTATGTTCTTGGAGTATGCTAGTTTGGTAAGATAGCTGTCTATCCTTTCATACCAAGCTCTAGGGGCTTGTTTAAGACCATAAAGAGCTTTCTTTAACTTACATACATAGTGATTTTTATCATGTGTGACAAATCCTTATGGTTTCTCTATGTATACCTCTTCCTCAATTTTCCCATTCAGAAAAAACTGTCTTGACATCCATTTGGTGTACTTTCCATCCTTTAGAAGCTGCAATTGCAAGAATGGTTCTTACAGAGGTGTAACAGACTACATGTGCAAAGGTTTCTTCATAGTCAATCCTAGCATTTTGTGAGAATCCTCTGGAAACAAACTGGGCTTTATGTTTTTCAATGCTGCCATCTGAAGCATATTTGATCTTGAATAACCATTTTGAAGAGACTACTAATTTGTTTTTGGGTCTGGGTACAATATCCCAAACATCATTTTTCATAATGGATTGATACTCTTCAATCATGGCTTCTCTCCAAACTTGTTTTGTTAATGCCTTTTTAACACTGTCAGGTTCAGATTCTGCAAGTTCAGTTAGAAGGGCTGCGTAACATTTTTGTGTTCTTGTTCTCTTATTCTCCCTGAATATTTGATCTGGCTCTATATTATTTTCTTCAAACATCTTCCTTGCCCATAAAGGTCTCTTGGTTTTATTTGATGTTACATTATTTTCATCATTTGGACTTGTAGGTTCAATATTTAAAGATGTAGACTCAACATTAGAAGATGTAGGTTCAGATTCTATTGTTTTATTCTCCCTCTCATTCTCAGTTTCAAGATATTTATTTAGTTCTGTTATGGAATCATCCTCAGTAATTGTGGATATGAATTTTTCTTCAAATTTTATATCTCTGCTGATTTCTATTGATCTCTGGCCAGGGATGTAAATTTGATATCCCTTAGTATTTTCACTATATCCTATGAATATACCTTTCTTTCCAGAAGGTTCTAATTTTGTTCTCTTCTCTTTTGGAACATGTATGTAAACAGGACAACCAAACACTCTTAGATGACTTAGGTCTGGTTTTTTTCCTGTGAATACTTCTTCTAGCGTAGTATTTTCTAGAATAGCATGAGGACACCTATTTTGTATGTATACTTCTGTGTTTGCTACTTCAGCCCAGAAGGAGATGTGGATGTTTTGAACATGCATCATGGCTTTTGCTGCTTCGATAATGCTTTTGTTCTTTCTTTCCGCTACTCCGTTCTGTTGAGGATTATATGGTACTGTATACTCCCTCTTAATCCCAACAGATTTACAGAATTCTTTAAAACTATCAGAGGTATATTCACCTCCATTGTCAGACCTTAGAGTTTTTATTTTCTTGTCGGTTTGATTTTCAACTAGAGCTTTATATTCTTTGAATTTAGATAGAACTTCATTTGATTCTTTTAATTTCAGAAAGTATATCCAGGTTCTTCTAGAATAGTCATCAACAAAGATTATATAGTATAGGGCACCTGACAAGGAATGTGTTGACATAGGACCACATAGATATGTGTGTATAAGTTCTAATACACTTTTTGATTTGTGTTCACTTGTTGGAAAAGATCCTTTTGTATTATTTCCTAAGGCACATCCTTTTCATATACTTGAGTGTTCAGATTTAAGTTGAGGTATCCCTAGGGTGATTCCTCTTAGGGTTGGAAGGGCACTATATCTAATATGGCCTAACCTTTTATGCCATATCTCATTATTGTTTTGAACTTCATGTCTTAAGGCAATTTTTTGTTCACCACATAATTTATATAGACTTCCTTCCCTAGACCCTACAGTGATGGCATTTTTGAAATTTGAATTCTTAGTCCAGAGAAGAAATTTATCTTCATTAAATGTGACTCTATATGCTTGATTAGCTAGTCCAGGAATGGAGATTAAGTTTATTTTTATTCTAGGTACGTATAGTACTTCTTTTAACTGTAAGATAACTCCTCTTATCTTGATTGAACAGGTCCCAATTCCTTTCACGTAATAAGTAGAGTTGTCACCAATAGTAACTTCTTCTGAGGAGTTTCCTTTGAATGTTTCAAATTGATACCTAAATCTAGTGATGTGTCTTGAGGCTCCACTATCAATTATCCAATTACTCTTATTTGAGTTTAGTTCACTAGAAAATGCTAAGAAAAAGAGAGGATTTTCCACTTCTTTGACTTCAGCTAGAGCTGCTTGTATTTTCTTTCGTTCTGGACAATATTTGTGAATATGTCTGTATTTCTCACACTTGTAGCATTGTACTTTTGAGAGATCCCTTTTATTGAAGGTTTTAGTACTTCTTTTCCTTTTGGAGAACTTTTTCTTTTTGTTTGATGTGTGGAGTGCCAAGACTTCTTTTTCTTTGCTAGGTCCTATTCCTCTTGAGATCAATCTTGATTCTTCTTGAGTGCAATCATTTTTTAGTTGTTCAAATTTTGGTAATGGAGCTCTTGCACTTATGTACTGAATGAATGATTCCCAGGAGATAGGTAATCCTTTTAGAGCAATTAAGGATAGTTCTAGATAATCTATGGTATTTCTGATGGTAAAGATTTGATCCCTTAGTTTTGATATTCTTAGAAAGTAAGAGGTGATTGATTCACCTTTGTCCATTTTCATATTCATCAATTGTTGCTTTAAGGTCAACAATCTACTAGCATTATTGATTTCAAATGTGTCTTGGATGGTCTTCAATATTTCAAATGCAGTGGTTAATCTTGAAATGCTAGGAAGTATAGAATCTTTTACAGAATCAATAATCAATTTCCTAGCTTTGTTATTTTGCCTTTTCCCAGTGGATTTTTCTGCTTCATCTTCAGGTATTTTAGGTTCTTTCTCTATGTAATCCTCCAATTTGAGTTCCAAAAGTAGAGAGTTAATTCTAATTTTCCAAGATACAAAGTTGGATGCACCCTCAAGTCTATCTTCCATTCTCATACTGTGAGCCATTTCCCTTTTGATATTATAATAAACACACATATAGGTTTTATTATGTTTATGTGGAATATCATTTAAAATAAATAATATATCTTCTTAATAACCTTTCTCTGATACCATGTTAAGGAATATTAGATCAGAAAATTTAATATATTATTTAAATATATATATGTTGCTGTAGAATGCAATTGCCTATTTTATTGATTGATTCTACATTTTATTTTATTATATATATATTAGAATGTAAAGTCATGACTATACATGGTGGATGCCATGTAGAGTCATGACCTTACATTAATATAACAATCAAATTAATATCCGTTGTTTAATATGAACGATAACTAATATCGTATAACCACACAGACTTTAATATATGGATCAGAGAGTGCAATATAATGCAGGCACAATACTTATCATGACTGCAATGTATTGCAGTTCATGATACGTATCATGATTGCAACCTACATTGCAGTGCACGATACTTATCGGCCTGCAATATATAGATTACAGTAAGTGCATTTATCTAACATGTCTGCGATCAATATATATTCTGTTGGTTCTCTGCAGTGTGCCATTCACACGTGTGTATATATATATACTTATTAGTATTTATATTGAATTATATTCAATTGGCATACTTAAACACGAACGAACCTATATTTTAACACTATGAGCCTCTGTTATCCCTTTCTGATACGACCTCCCATTATAGTCTTGGTTATCATATTTTAGCTAAACATGGTTATAATGGTAATGGTTGTGGTGTGAATGAGAAAGGAATCTGAGTGCCTATTGAAAATGATGTTTGTGAAAGTTCTTTTGGACTTTGATACAATCCTTTCAAACCCACTAAGAAATATTCTAAACCCTCTCTTAATGTCAATGCTATCTTTTCTCCTAAATCTCTTCCTCTTATTAATCCTTATCTAATAGATTCTGATTCCATTTCCATTATGCCTTCTCTTGATACCTTCAACAAAGATGACTCCTTGTCTAGTTCTTAGGATCCTATGACAATCTTCCTCGCTACCATCATAATCGCAGTCTTCTTTATTGGTTAAATGTTGAAGCTTACTTTGGGAAGATGATGATGTAGACAAGATTCATGATTTCCCTCTTCCCATGGATGTCCCTCAACAAAGTAATCTCCTTACAACTAATACTATTGGTATACAAATGGATCTTGGAAGGATATTGACTTAGTGGGATATAAAAATTCATATTGGGCAGGCGATTCTTAGGATCACAAGTCTACTTCAAGGTATTGCTTCTCACTTGGTTCTGGTCAAGTTCGTTGGTTGAGTAAGAAGAAGTCTCCAATTTCCATTTCATCAAAAGGGGTTGAATATCGAGGAGCAGTTAATGCCACTATTGAGGCTATTTGGCTTCAAAATACTCTCATTGATTTTGATATTCTAGCCAGAAAGCCTACAATCATCTTTTTTGATAATCAGAGTGCTACACAAATCTTAAGAAATATAGCTCATCATTAGACGATGAAACAAACTAAGATACATATGCACTACATTCGAGAGATGATTCAAGAAGGCATAATTTATCTTAAGTATTGTTCTCCATCAAAGCAAATTGTAGACATCTTCACCAAAAGAAAATTTTCAAGCTCTTCTTAGGATCCGACAAGTGTCTAATTTAGGAGGGACTTCTTAGTCCTTCATTTTATTCTTCTTTTGAAAGGGGGTATCCCTATGTACATGGGTACCTAACATGGCCTCATTTGTTGGGACCCATATTTTTACTAACCTAAGCTATGCTTAAGGGGGGTGATAGTGTAGGTTTTTTATTTTCCTTATGTTAGGGGGTATTTATTTTTACTACACATATTTTATTTAAGCTTGCTTAAGTTATTAGGAGAGGTTAATATGAGGAAATGTGGCAAAATACTTAGGCTACATCTATCACTCACTCCCAAACATGGGTAGTTGAGTCATACATATTCTTTTATCTTATTGTGCCACCTCTCATAACCACTATTTTATCATTTCCTAAGTGGGTTATGGGGTAGTTGGGTTTCTCACCCTCTTTTGGCTTTATTTGCCACCTTTCATAACTCCTTTTTATTTTCATGTAAGGAGGTTATGCTGCCTATTTTGACATTTACCAAGAAGGTAAAACCTCCCACCTTTAATGGGGAATGAGAGTTAATGCACCTCTTGGTTGTATATGGCTTTATTTTTCTATATAATGAGCACTCTACTCTCACCTTCACTAGTTCGGTAATTGATCGGTGAAAGTCTTCTAAAAAATACTCTTTTTGTTTCTATTTTTCTCCTGTTTCAGATTTCTCTTCATTCATCTATTTTGATCTTCGATCATCTATTGCTTGCAGATTGCATGTGATCTACGTATGACATTATATCTTGCCTTGGTTCTCGCTTCTTGCAGAATGTAACATCAAGAGACTTAAGATAAAAAGTTATCAAAAATTGTTGAGACTATTCCTATAAATTGTGAACTTGAGAATATTTCCCTTGAACCTATAATTGTAGGGGCCATCTATACAAACTATCCCAGTTTCTCTCAATCATAAATTATTTTCTTGAAGTGGTGTTAAATAAATTATTGGAAAAACATTTAATTTTATTTAGTGTAAGAGTGTTTCAAGAATAATATTTCATATATTTTCATGTGTCGTGCCATTAAATTGGTAGGGCCAATGCATTTAAGTGGGGTTTGTTAATGCTACAAGAAAAATAATTACACTTTCGTTACATCCTAATATTTTTAAGCTACAGTGGTTGGACAAAGTCTCTCAAGATCTCCCTAAATTGAAAAATGTCACCCTTTGACAAAATTGTTCTCTTAAATTGATACACACTAGAATGCTTCCTTTAAACTTATAGTGAGACATTGGGTTGATTATCAAATCTATCCTTGTCCTTTTCAAGCCCAAATTATTTTCTTATGGTGGTGAGAATTGCTTTGTTACAAAATCCTTTAATATTATTTAGTGGGAAGGGTGTTGAGAGACCTCTTTTACATTTTTCACGTAATACCACTAAATTGATGATAGCAATGTGCATCTAGGTTCCACAGCTATTCCTATTACAAACATAATTTCATTTCCTACTCATCCCTATCCTTCCAAGCTACATTAGTTTGTCAACTTAACCTCTTACAAGATACATAACTACAAAATTAGACATATCATTGATGAATTACAAGGCCAAATAACATTATCATCTAACTTAAGTTCTTTAAAAACTTTAACTTTCACTATTACTGTTCAACAATCACATAAATATTTTTGAATTATTATTTATCATTTTGATAGTTCTGACTACATTGAACTCTTATTGTGTTATATGTTTACAACCTTCTAAGGCTTACAAATTAAATTATCTTACTGAATTTTTAGCCTCACATAGGCTCCCTTCAACTGGTATTATTCAAGCTCTAAAATATTAGACCATATAGGCTTCTATTTTCTATGAGATGGAATTTTGTTATTTTAAACACATCCAACACTTTGTACATTTAATTTTCATGAAGTAAAATTAAGTAAATTTAATTTTCTTCTTCTTTTGGGAGGGGGTACCTCTATGTACATGGGTACCTAACCTGGCCTCATTTGTTGGGACCCCTATTTTCACTAACCTAAGCTATGCTTAAGGGTGGGGAGGGCGGGGGGGGGGGGGGGGGGGGGGGTAGGGNGGGGGGGGGTTAGTGTAGGTTTTTTTTTTTTCCCTTATGTTAAGGGGTATTTATTTTTACTACACATATTTTATTTAAGCTTGCTTAAGTTATTAGGAGAGGTTAATATGAGGACATGCGACAAAATACTTAAGCTACATCTGTCACTCATCCCAATCATGGGTAGTCGAGTCATACACATTCTTTTATCTTATTGTGCCACCTCTCATAACCACTATTTTGTCATTTCCTAAGTGGGTTATGTGGTAGTTGGGTTTCTCACCCTCTTTTGGCTTTATTTGCCACCTTTCATAACTCCTTTTTATTTTCATGTAAGGAGGTTATGCTTCCTATTTTGACATTTACCAAGAAGGTAAAACCTCCCACCTTTAATGGGGAATGAGAGTTAATGCACCTCTTGGTTGTATATGAGGTCATGTGGCAAAATACTTAAGCTACATCTATCAATCACTCCCAAACATGGGTAGTTGAGTTATATACATTCTTTTATCTTATTGTACCACCTCCCATAACCACTATGTTATCATTTCCTAAGTGGTTTATAGGGTAGTTGGGTTTCTCACCCTATTTTGGCTTTATTTGCCACCTTTCATATCTCCTTTTTATTTTCATGTAAGGAGGTTATGTTGCCTATTTTGACAGTTACCAAGAAGATAAAACCTTCCACCTTTAATGGGGAATGAGAGTTAATGCACCTCTTGGTTGTATATTCCTTTATTTTTAAATATGATGAGCACTCTACTATCACCTTCACTAGTTCGGTAATTGATCGGTGATAGTATTCTAAAAAATGCTCTTTTTGTCTCTATTTTTCTCCTGTTTCAGATTTCTCTTCATTCAGCTATTTTGATATTCAATCATCTATTGCTTGGAGATTGCATGTGATCTATGTATGACATTAGATATTGCCTTGGTTCTCGCTTCTTGTAGAATGTAACATCAAGAGACTTAAGATAGAAAAGTTATGAAAATTTGTCAAGACTATTCCTATAAATTGTGAACTTGAGAATATTTCCCTTGAACCTATAATTGTAGGGGCCATCTATACAAACTATCCTAGTTTCTCTCAATCATAAAATATTTTCTTGAGGCAGTGTTAAATAAATTATTGGAAAAACATTTAATTTTATTTAGTGTAAGAGTGTTTTAAGAATAATATTTCATATATTTTCATGTGTCATGTCATTAAATTGGTAGGGCCAATGAATTTAAGTGGGTTTGTTAATGCTACAAGAAAAATAATTTCACTTTCATTACATCCTAATATTTTTAAGCTACAGTGGTTGGTCAAAGTATCTCAAGATCCCTCGATTGAAAAATGCCACCCTCTCACAAAATTGTTCTCTTAAATTGATACACACTGCAATGCTTCCTTTAAACTTACAGTGAGACATTGGGTTGATCATCAAATCTATCCTAGTCCTTTTCAAGCCCAAATTGTTTTCTTATGGTGGTGAGAAATGCATTGTTACAAAATCCTTAAATCTTATTTAGTGGGAAGGGTGTTGAGAGAATTCTTTTACATTTTGCATGTAATACCACTAAATTGATGATAGCAATGTGCATCTAGGTTCCCTAGCTAATCCTATTATGTAAACATCATTTTATTTCCTACTCATCCCAATCCTTCCAAGCTACATTGGTTTGTCATCTCTTACAAGATACATAACTACAAAATTTGACATATGGTTGATGAATTACAAGGCCAAATAGTATTACCATCTAACTCAAGTTCTTTAAAAACTTTAACTTTCACTATTACAATTCATCAATCACATAACATTTTTGAATCATTATTTATCATTTTGATAGTTTTGACTACATTGAACTCTTATTGTGTTGTATGTTTACAACCTTCTAAGGCTTACAAATTATTATCTTACTTTATTTTTAACCTCACATAGGCTCCCTTCAATTGGTATTATTCAAGCTCCAAAATATTAGACCATATAGGCTTCTATTTTCTATAAGATGGAAACTTGTTGTTTTAAACACATCCAACACTTTGTACATATATCTTAGAATATAATTTTATTCACTTCCAAATGAGCAATTAACTATGTTATGTACCAAATTTCTATGATGGGGAGAGTCGGGAACTTTTTCAAGATGCATTTTTTGGGAGTCTATTTTTAGGGGATGAGAAGGGATGAATCTTCAAAAATAGGGAAATTTTTAAAATATAATAAATTTAATCATTTGAATGATAACATTAACGAATAATTCATTATATACATTATAAAGAATTACCACATAATTTTTGAGCCAGATTGTGATCTCATATATAAGAGTCGACATAAACATTTACAATTTTTTTAAATTTTTTTATTGTCAATGTGCATATTTAAACCATTTTCAACAATGAGTAATTTTAAGCCATGTTATTTAAAAATGGAAACTATTGAAGAAATGAATGCATAAAGAATATATATAAGGTTATTAAAATTACATAAAGTACCATATGTATAGATTTAAAATTTGATCATCATCTATATCTATCAAATAATTATGTTAATGACTTCTTTTTTTACCCACGGTACATAAAATTGTGTAGCTTACAATACATCAATAAAAGTAGAAATAAGCTATCCCCCAGAGATACACATTAAAGAAGATGGAGAATTAGATGTGTTATTATAATACTTTTATCCCTTTCTCACTCAAATACACAAATAATATTACTTTTAAAAATAAGGAGAGGCATATATATATATATATATATATATATATATATATATATATATATATATATATATATATATATATATTTGCATGGAAATGTTAATGAAAAACAATATCCAGCTTCAGAGCATAGAGGTAGGGGGATTCCAGAGACCCAGGAAGCACATATGTATTCCAGCTCACTCTTGCAGAGCTGTTGGAACAAATTAAAAAAGACAAGCAAGTTGTAAAAGATAAGATTGATGTAGAGGCAGTAGCAGGGAAAGGTGCAGTCAAAGAGAAGGGTGCATTCAAAGGGATTTCTAATGAGATTGGGAACAACATGGACTCATCCCCCTCATCCGAGGCACATAATAGCGAAAATGCTAGTGGAGGAGAGCTATCGACATAGGCCACCAGTTACATCAATCTGCCAAACCCACCAATTCCACTCCCCTGCGAAGCATGGATGAGCAATCTATACAACACGATCACTCAAGATGGTCACAGGCTTATGTGGGCAGTTGGTGACAAGTGATGGACAACATGGGTCAAAGAAGACTGATATTACATCCTTCCTTTTTGGTCATGTTTTGTAATTAAAACTCTTCGAGTATATTTGGTTGTCTTTCCTTTGTAAAGCTTTTAAAAGTGATACTTGTGAACTGGTTCGTATGTAACTATCTCTTATATTTAATAGAAAAAGAAATGAATGCATAAAGAATATATATAATGTTATTAAAATTACATAAAGTGCCATATGTATAGATTTAAAATTTGGTCATCATCTATACTATCAAATAATTATTTTAATGACTTCTTTTTTTATCCACGATACATAAAATTGTGTAGCTTCCAATAGATCAATAAAAGTAGAAATAAGCTATTCCCTAGAGAGACACATTAAAGAAGATGGAGAATTAGACTGTTATTATAATACTTTTATCCCTTTCTCACTCAAAGACACACAAATAATATTAATTTTAAAAAATGTGGAGAGGCATAATTTTTTAAATAAAAAAAACAAAACATTTTTCCCTCTTTTTTCATTGCAAAGCACTTTAGGGTAAGCCTTATAATAATTCCTATATTAGAAATTTGATCTATGTAGTATTAGCCTAATACGAATCCAAACGAACAAATATTTATAGAAGATGGATAATTAGATGGATTAAAGTATTTTGTTGTAATAAATTGAAAAAATGTAAAATAACATTAATTTTAAAATACACTTTAGGATATATAGTGTCTTATAATAACCCTTATCTTTGTAATTTGATATATGTAGTATCAATCCAATTACAAACAAAACATATGTTTATATCAATTGAATAAAAACATTTATGAACATAAGTTTTGATATCTTCAATAAAATTAGCATTTAGGATAAAATATGTAAACAATATAATTTATTTTAAAAATATAATAAAATATAATTTCACACTTCTTATTTTGTTTGATCCAGAATTGGATCTTATATTGATTTCGTCCCATGACAAGATGATCATTGTTTGGAAGAACCTTATGACATCCAATTAGGTTCTTCTCTAGAAAATAGAGTTTTAAAAAATGGCACATGTCTTTTAGTACAATGCAAAAGTTAAGGTTTTCAAAAGAACAAGATAAGAAGAGTATTCAAGAGGAGTGGATGCCCCACTTTGTCTCTTTTATCTCATTCTAAGGGGAGAGTGTCACCTTTATTTATCTTTTCAAAGAGGAGATAAAAGATCATTTTCTAAGGTAAGAAGCACTTATTAAGGACCTACACAATAAGTTGAATGAATCTATTGAAAGTTATAAGCTTGTGAATGATCTTAGATAATAAGTATTGTCATTTGAAATTGGTTGAGCATTTAAAAGCTAAAAAATTTAATCATAATTAAAAATAATAGATAAAGAGATCACTTTTCTTGTTTTTATTAGAAAAAATTATCTAAATTTAATTTTTTTGAAGTAAAAATATTTGTATATCCAATTATCTTATTGTTTACTCTTTTTCTATTAGATATTCTATTATATAATATAATATTCTTAAATAGAAATCATTGTCAATTTTAAATAATTATGAAACTTTTTCAACCAAAATATATATCCAATAATTTTTTCAATCATTTTTCTTACTTCTCAACTACTATGATGTAAACATTTTAAAATTCTTTCAATAAAAAAGATTCCAATTATAATAGACACATAATAAAATAAATAAAAACATTAATGATTTGGCATTAACCAAATATTTCGACTTAATTGGAAAACAAAAAACTGTTTTTTGTGAACATTATTAACAATGATTGAAATAAACGCTAAAAATGGGCCTCAACTTTAGTCTAATACGATCATTTTGACATTCTTATATGAAGGGTCAATTTTGATTTTATACAGACAGTTCAAGGACCAAAGTGTAGAAATTTTATCTCCTTAAATATATTTCTATTTAGAATATAGATGTCAAAAAGCATTTTTTCAACCAATATACAAATTACAATTTTAAATATTGTTGTTCATTTTTGTTTGATTATGTCTAATTTTAAATATTGTTGTTCAGTGTTGTTCATTTTTGTTTGATTATGTCTAATTTAAACATCATAAAGATAAAGTTTCAGACCGGCCGACTCATAAAATGGGTTTGTATGAATATGAAAAAGTAATAAAAGGTGAAATTAAGGTGGTTTTAAGCCTATACGTAATCTTATCTGGTTTTAGCGGATGTAAAAAAAGTACGGAGTGAAAACCACTAAATGTACATTTTAGAAAGGTCAATTATTCAGCCCAGATTGAAATAAGCCAGTTATAGGTGGAATTTATCATTTTTGGCATTGAATGACAGCTGTTTACATGTAGTAGGTAGTATATTAAAGTCTACCACTAATATAAGGTGGAAAAAAGTTAAAAAGAGGACAAGGACACAGAGGTCCCATTAAAGAAACAGTAACATCAATAGAAGTATAGTATTGTACAAAAATGAGAGTAGGAAATTATAATAATAAAGCAATCAATTATTAATATTTAAATTAAAATATAAAGTATATGGAATTGGAAACCTGTGGCTAAACAACCAACTAAAACGTAACTTTTATAAAGATGTATAAAAAATTAAGTATTTCTTTGGTAACATTTACATTCTAGTTTTTTGTTTAAATGTTTTTAAATTGAATCATGTAACATCAAATTCAGTGCTATGATATAAGTATATTTTGGAATTTAGGTACTATACATTTATCTAGAGATAGTTGTTATGAACTTGGTTATATTCTTTTTTATTCAAGACCATTTTTGGATGCGGATTTTATTAAAAACATTGAATTTGATTTTTGGTCAACAAATTCTTTTTATTTTCCTACTTTTAGCTAGTTGAGTATACATTTTGTGCAATATAGTACTATATGTTAGTATTATTGGAAGGTATTAATTAACACATGTATTTGACATTTATATACATTCTCATTTCACAATTTCATACTCATTCTAGAGCAATTAAGGAGCAATCAATATTGAAACATTTAGATTTTGTTTGTTAAAACTAGCAATCGCACCTTAGTGTGCAATGGGTACGCCGAAGAGGTGTGGAAGGTCAAATTTTCATTTTTTTCGTAAAGGAGTTTAATTGATAAGTCATTTAACACACACACACACACACACACACACATATATATATATTCATTATTTTTTAATTTACATATTATTATTTTATGTTATTTTAATAAGTATACTAATCCTCACTTATAAGTGATGTGAAATATTTAGAGATTTTCTTTTTTAAATTACCATTA
>MU224107.1:3613878-3655998 GCA_018584345.1 Thuja plicata
TCCACAATTGACACTAAAGACTCACAATCAATTTTTTGACCATCATACTGATCCATACATTGGATAAACTTGAGGATATCATCATCATCCTCAAAAACTTGCCAATTATGAATATTGTTAGGAACTGTTGGTTTGCTTTTCATCTCAACCATTGATATGCCAGTAAGAGTAACATCATCATTTTTTAGGGCAACATTTGCCAAGAAATCTACCATTATATTATTTGATCTTTCAACCCATAATATATTGAAAGCTTCAAAGAATTCCATCCTATCCCAAACAACATACGTATATAACTTTAATCTGTCATATTTGGCAACATAATGTCCCCTAATCTGAGATATAATTAACTGAGAATTTTCATGGACTTTTAGACATTTAATACCATGTTTGACGAAAATATCCATTCCCAAGATTAAAGCCTCATATTCGGTAGTATTGTTTGTGGATTGAAAAGTTAACATGAATGAATATTTGAAAGTGATACCTGATGGAGATATCAGCAAGACTCCTGCTCCAGATCCTTCTTTTGAACATCCTCCATTGAAGTACATTTGCCAGAGTCCATTTTGTTGTAACAGCAATTCATCCACAACTGGGTTAGTGTTCTTTAATTGTGGCTTAACCTTTTCAACCATAAAATTTTCCATATCAACATTCACACAACAATTTAATTGATCAAGCAAAACCACCTCAACCATAACAGATGACTGGGGTTCTCTGTACAATTTGACATCATTCCCATTCACAGGGATAGTTGCATAGGATAAATCCAACTGCATCTTTCCCCCTACTGCTGCTGCCCATTTCCTTGATAGGAGCATACCATAATATGGTTTATTGTCCACTACCACTATGTCTATTCTATAAGTTGCTTCAGGGAAGGCAGCAATTTTCACTTCAATATCCTTCAATGTCCCTATCATAGGCACTTCCCTGTTATCCATGGCATAGCAACTTCCAGCTAGTGTAGTAACTCGGAGGCCTAATTATTTCATCACATGATAAGACATTACATTTTCCGCTGCTCCAGAATCAATCATGCAGTTTTTTACCAAAAAATTATTTACCACTAAGGTGACATAAAGAGGATCAACAGACAAAGGTTCTTGGGTTATTATATTTCCAATATAAATATTGGAAATTTCATTGCTCTTTCCTTTTCCTTTGACTGATCGATATTCTTCCTTAGCATTATTTATTATCAAAGGTCTCTCTTCATGATTAAGAATGGGTACTTCATCTATTCCTTTTAATAATGCTATAGCAGCTTCCTTATGCTCTTTTATTTTCAACATTTCCATGAGTGGGACTGAAATTTTCATTTGGGTCAAAGCACGTTTCATGTCAAAATGAGGCAGTTCAAGAGGCATATCATATATTTTCTTCATTTTCTTGAGTTTCTCATTTGATACTAACTCTTCCTTCGATATCCCCTCCCCAACATGGTTATGAGAAGATCCTGCCCTTTTGCAACATTCATCTTTATCATCATTTTTAGGAAGAAGATCCTCATTTACTTGAGGTGAGTCTTTTTTAACATGAGCAGGGGTAGACTTGCTTTGAACTGGTTGTACTACTCTATTTCTTAATTTGTAAGCATTTCTTACTTGATTAATTGCCGCAATATTCAAAGACCTTTTTTCTTCATCAGTTGGAGTCCTAAAATGAGATAGAGAACTATCATCATCCACAGTGTTTATAGTTGCATGTGAAACATATTCATCCTGATCATTTTGATATGTTGAACTTTGGAACTGGTTTGTAAAACAATAATTATCCTCCAAATATGAATCATTAGAGGATGAGGCATTATCAGGGAGCCATGGATAAGGTTTCTTTACTGTGAACATATTGATAGCAGGGCCTTCCTACTCTCCCTCTTCTGTTTGGTCAAACAAAGCCTGAGCTACTACACATTGATAGGGAGAGTATGTCATATTACAAGCATCACACCAGGGAGTATTCTCAACATAGTTGGCATTGTTTCTTTTCAGGGGATCTAGGGTTTCTTTTGCTTTTGGGTTATCTTGTCCCTTAGGGACAGGTTTTCCATTATTCCAATTGGTTTTGTATGGATAATCTCTCAAGTTGGGCTGTCTGTCAAATCTTTGGTTATTATACTTATTATCTCGGTACCCTCCTCTATCATTCTTATCCATTTTGGCAGCAAGGTCTTTCACTACACTCACCAATTTATCCACTGTATCACCTTCTTTGACACTTTTACTGGCTGACCCCTTTTCTTTCCAAAGTTTATTGTCTTCTCTCTTCCCCAATTTCCTTGATGCTCTTCTATTGCTCTCAATGTCAATTGCTACCTTGTAAGCATCCCTCAAAGTAGTTGGGTTTTTATCTCTAAGCAGATAAGACATTTTTCCATCGGCAACATTAATGTAAGTAGTAAGGCACACTTCCTCATTTGATATCAAAACTTGGAACAATTTGTTCATGGATTTGTGGAATCTATTGTTAAAGTCAGCCATACTTTCATTTGGGAACTTCTTGATGTTATTAAACTCATTTAACATATATCTAGAATTAACATGCTCTCTATACTGCTCCCTAAAGGATTTTACAAATTCATCCCAAGAAGCAATACTATCATTAGTTAAGTTTCTGAACCAATCCCTAGCATCTTCAATTAAAGACTGAACAAAAAGTTTCATAATGACATCTTCATCTTCAATTTCAAAGTTAGTCATCTTATCACCAAAAGCTCTTAAATGCTCTTCACAAGTAACAACATTATTCCCAGTGAACTTAGGGATCCTATCTCTTACCTCATTGGGGATCACATTTGGGTGACCAAGAATGCCTTCAAAGAAGAGAGCTCTGTATCTGTTCATGTGGACAGGCCTCCTCTAGAAATTCCCCAGTTCTTTTTCACCGTTTGATCCAGCAATTCCTCCTTGATGTTGTACACGGGGAGGAACATTTTTCTTGGGCTAGGCATCCTGAAAATTTGGGTGAGGACCTTTAGATTGATCAGCCACATTAGGACCAGAACTCTGAACATTTAGGTTATTTCCACCCTTTTGAACCTTAGGGGCACCACCTTGACTATTCACATTTAAATCAACAGATGAATTCAATTGTTGTACTCCTTGATTTAGATGTCTAGAACTACTTGCATTTGTATTACTGGTAGCATGAAGTAAGGCTATTTTCATCTTCATATCAGCTGCAACAGCCTCCAATTCCAACTTTTCTAGTTGTTTTGCCAAGTCGTCTTTAGCTTTCCTAGCTTGTTCAATATCCAAATCAATTTGAGGCATTCCTTTAGAGTTAGAAACTTTTTTCCCAGGCTCATTTATGCTGATACCCATAAGCTTTTTCTTACCTTTGTTAGGGGCATCTTCAGCAATTACCTTGAGTTTCATACTTCACTCCTTCTCATATGGGAACAATTGCCTAATTACAGGTCCTTCCTTCTCAAACTCATCCTTGTCAGGGTTTGAGATTTTATTCAGGGCTTTGTTTCTCACATCATCAAGGACACCAAACAATTCTGGATCCAGAACTTTGACTTGTTGGTTCAGGATCTTAGCCTTCAAGTCATTCCTTCTAGTCTCAGCTAGGAGTTCTTCTCATTCCAATAATAAATCATATATCCTTTGCTCATGTTTCTCCTTTGCTTCAATTATTTCCTTTTCTTGTTCTTTCTTTTTTCTTTTCAAAGCCACAACCTCATCTTGCAACTTATCTGAATCATACGATG
This sequence comes from Thuja plicata, assembly GCA_018584345.1. Taxonomy (NCBI): domain Eukaryota; kingdom Viridiplantae; phylum Streptophyta; class Pinopsida; order Cupressales; family Cupressaceae; genus Thuja; species Thuja plicata. Next base: position 3,617,600 of record MU224107.1, read on the forward strand.
TTGTTTCAGTAGCAGAGGTCTCTTCTAGTGGAGCAAGATTTTCTTCTATAGGGAAGAACCCTAAGTCAGTACTTTCTCCATCTCTCAAGGGATCAAAATTTGCATTGGCTCTATAAGTATCAGCTGGTCCCACGAGTTCTGCATCCACAGATGAAGATGACTTTATTTCTAGAATAGGAATATCCATCATTCTTCTAGAAGTATGTTGGGAGTCCTGCTTAGATGGCCCCGTTTTGGACCATTGTTTCGTTTGAGGCGTATGGAGCTCCTCTCCAAGATCCTTTTTAGGATTTAGTCTAGAATATGATCTATAATTTCTTTGTCGTCTCATTTCTCAGAATGAAGAAATACGTTACTATGCAATACTGGACTACAAAAAAATTAGAGTCGCCACCTCCTTCAGAGGATTAGTATATAAGAAAATAAGGTATATCAAGCTTGATAATTCCTCAACAATTTATTCCAAGTAAGACAGGATCTGTATCATCTTCAGAATCAGGACCTTCAAGCAATGCACCACAATCGATAAGCAAGATAAACTAGCTTTAATAATTATCAGGAAGAACAAACTGATTCTCAGTATTGTAAGCTCAAATGCTTTCATGATCACGACTCTAAGATCATCACAAAATTCCCTAGAAAACCCAGACAAAATTTGATTTTGTCTTAAACACACCATAAATTTACTGACTTCATCAATAAGATTTTTGCATCTTGGTCCCCAGCTGAGTCACCATTTTGTTAGCACTTTTTCTTGTAGGAATCTATTTAAACAATAATAAATGTTTAACCCTCTATTCCCAACTCAAATTCATACATGAATAAGGCTAATTAACAAGGATAAAAAATCCTCCTACACTTTGGGCTCCACATACCCAGGCGGGTGCACCTTTGACAGACTCACTGAATAACAAAGAATCTTACAGTGGATTAAGGATTTGCAATCCTTCTTCTTTTTATGCCAGTTCTGCCTAGGAAGGCTAACCTATTGATTCACTCTTCAAGGAATCACTAAAATGAACTGTATTCTTCAATACAATAAACTACACATACAAGTTCTTGACAACAGAAGGTAAAGGTTTTAATATTTAAATTGATGATAACAACCACATGTCAGCATATTGACTAGTGCCTAATCATGGGTAATATAGTCATAACAGAGCATACACATATTAAGACAATTAATTAGAACACAATTGAACCCCAGATAGAGTGCCTTACAAACTATCCTCTCATTCCTCACACCAATGAACCAAATCCTTGCACAGACCCTAATTCTCTGCAATCACCTGTAAGATTTAAACTCTCCTTGAAAATAACTCACAAACAAGAACATGACTACCTTGTAACTAGTATACTCAAAATGCCTTACAAATTGAACATACAAGAATTAATTGCAAATGCAAGAATACACCATTGACATAAAAAATGGAGATTCTATTGTATTTTATTAATATGAACTCAATAACAGTACATCTTGAAGACTAAAAAACCAATGGTCAAACCAATTTAGTAATCTGCCTTGTAGTCTTATTTTTTACCATCCTTATTACAATATTACAACTTGATACTTATAGGCAGCCACAGTCATCTTGGAATCCTTTTGGAGAATAAGGATGCAACAAGCTATGGATGACTGAGCTAAAGGACAAAAATACAAATTCAAAAGAGACAAAACTTCTGGCTGATGAGATAAGAGTATTTTCTATAAGTCGTGTGACCATTTCTCTTGTGACCGCCTGAATGCTTGAAATTGCTCTGAGGTAGTTTGGTCTTTGTCATCTAGATTTCACTCTTTTGTTGGTGAAGAGGCCCCAATATCTTATTTTCTCCATTCACTCAACCTCCTTGGTGTTAGCTGTCCCCTTCATATTTATTGTCTCATGCTACCAGGGTAACTACTCCATACTTGCTAACCCATGTGGTGAACACCTCATCACTTGGCCAACTGAAATTGAGAACCTCATCCTTTTGGCTATTGAACTCCTCCCAATCACTGTTAGCCTTCTCAATCTCTACCTCCCAAGACTCAAAAAATGCCTTGGCTTTACTCAAAATATCTATAGTTAGCACAAACCATCCAGTATTTGCCAAAGTGACAATACTTTTTGTCCTACTAGTTAGTGCTTCATTTAACTTCCTTAGCCATAGGGATTCATTTTTTATGTTCCCATCCTGTTTGAACATATAGGGATACATATCGTATCTATCCTTGGAAAATTCCCCTCTCAGAGTTGTGATCTTCTTCATCACCAGTTCCTCTTGGTGTCTAAATTGACCATCAATTTGAGACACTTATGAGTGCTTGTCAAAATAATATTAATATTATTTTTCTCTTTTGAGAGGGAATTGAAAGATTTTAGATGGGATGCCCTCCCTTTCCATTTACTCACTATCAAATTCCATTGTTCCTTTTCAACATCATATTTGTTGGTGATGCTTGCAATCTTCTTCCCCAATAGGTAGAGATTAGAGAGGTTAACCTCACTAGTAGATCTCTTGAGATTTGTAAATATTTGATTTGTGTGCTTTTGCTTCACCAATTCTTTAGCTTCTTTGTAGGCCTGGGAATCTTCTAAGTCTCTCTTACCCTCCTCTTCTAATCTTGTTCTTTCACTGGTTAGCCTGCTCTTTTCAGCTTCTAATTCTGCCCTCTTGGCATCAATAGCTTCTAGAGTAGTAGGAATTAGAGGTGCAGGGGATGGGGGATATGTTATAAATGGACTTGAGGATGAGGGCTGATGAGGTTCCTAAGTAATCATCCCTTGAGGCATAAATTGGGTTTTTTGCTTACCCTCCAACTCTGCAATTCTATTGTCTTTCATCACAGATTTAACCTTCTCTTCATTGTAAGCTTTGAGCACAAACTCATATTTTTCATTCAGACTAGTGTAGGCCTCCTTTTCTCTCTCTAACACTTTCATACTCAAATTGGAAACCTGTACAACAAGGTTAGCTGCTTCAACTCCTGAGGTGTCCGCAACCCTTTTCACAATTGGGCTGCCTGTGTCTTCAGTGTCATTATCTTCTTTAGTTCTTCTCTTGTCCTTTTTCTTTAGTGACTAGATTGCCAATGCTGCATGGTCTTCACTAAATTTAGCACCAATTGATACTCCAGTAGGGCTTATGGGTTTAGCTTGTTTCCTTATGGCATCAAAAACTACTGCATCAGCTAAATCCCATTGTGGCAATATGAGAACCCCTTGCCTTTTGACCATCTGTCTGCCCTCTTCAGGAGTAATCTTGTCAAATTTCAATATTAATTCTTATTTAACTACCTTTTCTATGTCCTCCTTGGCAGCATTGGGCTGAGCTTCTATCATTTTTTGGCACTTGTTTTTGTATTCACCAATATGGCATCTCCATAGAAACTGAATAAAAGCCCTAGTCTTGATGAAATTGTCATCAGACAAGAATTCATCACTAGCTTGCTTGGTCATAGGATGTAACTCCTTGCCAGAAAATTCAGCCATTGTGAGGTCAGATGATGTATGTTTGGGTTCTTCTGGCATCCCCTCTTGTAGTTCTTGAGTAGTGACAACTACTTCACCAGCATTTCTCATCTTGAGCAATTTCTCAACAATGGTCTGGTCATCATATTGCATAGGGGACTGGGAAGGAGAATAAAATTCACCTCCTTGTTCTTTTGTCTCCACCCTTTGCCTCTTAGGAGAGGGTACTTCTTGGACATCAGTGTCCATTGGCCTCTTTCCCTTATGCTAAACGCGCCTATCAACTCTGCGAGCAACATTGGTATATCCCCTTCTTTTGTAGACTACATAGTTCCCAGTTGGAACTACTCTTCTCTGTGGAAACTTATTGAAAATAGAAAGAGCCTTTTCTGGGTCACTCTCAACTGCTCTTTGTCTCTTCTCATTTAGGTTTTGCATTATTCCCTCAAAAATATTCATTAATGAATCAATTTTATAAGACCAAGGGAAAAAATCCTTTAGAGGATCATAGGTCTTGTCAAAATTCTGGACAAAGTCCAAGGATTTATTGTATACCATCCACTTCTCCTTCCTGACTTCTTGATCCTCTAAGTCAAAGATATTCCTGATAATATCCTCAGGATAGTAGAATTGATGCTTTAGCATTATACAGTTAGTCCTCTTCCTGAACATGCCCATGATAAAATCTTCGTTATCTGCACACCTGGCTATGGAAGTAGACAAACGATAAGGCTTAAAATACCTGTCAAAATGTGTCCACCCTCCTTTTGTTATGATAAAGTGATGGGCTCTAGTGAGGGTAGGAAATATATTTCCTTTCATCTTTCCGGTCAAAGCTTCCTCCTGCAGCCCACCTAGTTGTTTTATGATTTCTGCTATCCCAATCTTGAGTGGGACTCTGTAGGGCAACACATAAGGAACACCTCTAAAACCATAGACCCTAATAACTTTTTCAAAAGGGTACAAGATCAAATCTCCCTAATTGTGAGAAATTTTCAACTCTGGGGCATACTCCATACGTCTCAAAAGTTTCATCATCTCATCATGAACTTTGACATTCTTGTTAATCAGTAGTGACTTGAGCCTAGTTGCAAAGACTTTATCAAAATATACATAACTTGCATTTTTTCTGTCCCAGGACAAATCTGCACTCCACATCTGAACATGCAATTCTTCATCATCTTGGAATTTCTCCAATTCCATTTCTTCTTCAAAGAAATCTGCATTGTTAAATAAGAACATATGCATCATAAGGGAATACCAACCCATAGGCTTTTGTATATTGCCATCTTGGATTGCTGACAAACCATCATGCATCTCCTGAGCAATGTAGGATGCATAATCAAACACTACTAATAAATGGGGATGTATAATTTGGACCACCATCAACATTATCTGGACTAGCATGGCTACCTCCTCATTTATCCCTAAGACATTACATAGGGAACTATACATTTTTCTGGCTTTGCCAATGAAGAGATCTACTTTGAAGGGTTCAGGGTTTCTTGACCCTATTACAACCAAATTTCCTATCTTGTTAGCATACCCCTTCACTACTTCACCTCTGTAATAATCTCTTTGGTTATTGTATATTTCTTTGAAGTATTCGAGGTCAATATCATCCATATTATGAGAGGGGTGAGTCAACTTGAAGATTCTTCTAATTTCATCAGCTAACACAGTCAGTATTATATTTCCCCAGGTGTCTCTAACAACCCTAGCCACCTTATCATAAGTGTTTTCTATTAGAATGAGCAAATCAGTGTCCATGAATACACTAGGTGCTATTAACTTTCCAACATCTAATTCCCAAATGTTACAGTCTGGGGTGGGGGCCTTTCTCTTACTATAGGCTACTCTGAACAGAGTAAGGGCATCTAAACTAGTGGTAGCATCTCTTGCCCACCTTCCCAAATCATATAACTCTTCCCCAATTTTGAAATGGGGATGGTTTGGTACTTCTTTCTTAGCTTGGGTGGCATCCCCCGAAGACAACGGTAACTGCTGTAATAAATCCTCCCTAACATTCCATTTCTGGTAGTCGACCTGTCCGGTGATTTCATCTCTAGGGGCCATTCTAATGGTTTTCTATCAATACTAGAATCAGATTCTGAAAAAGGAGTTCTAAAACCTTCTCTGAACTGCAATTCTATCTCAATTGGAATGCTAGTGAATCCGTGAACTTACCTGTTATGCACAGAAGTCGCTTGAAGCTGGTTTTCTTTTGTAATTCCATCTTTGCGTAAATGGTTTTGGTGAATGATTTAGACTGCAGTTAGCTTAATTAATTTATAGCCTCAATCAAATCAGTCTCTTGAATTGAATTCGACTGGAGTTGCCACATGTTCTGTAATTAATTCACCAGCTTCAGTTTCACGACTTAACGACTCTCTGCAACTTGTTTTATTAACTTTGAATTTGAACCGTTGATTTTGGGCACTATTCTTTGCATCGGATGGCTATCTTAATTTCCCAAAAACAAATGCTAACTGAGGACACGTGTCGCCACCGCTTATTTTCTTATTCGTTAGATGTCAAGCATCTTAGATATAAGCAAATAAGCAAGCCGTCAGATGCTAACCAACTTAACTGAAGGTTAACATTCTGCAAGTTGTACATACCCGGGCCCACCAACTACCAGATGTCACCACCGCTTATCCGCTTACTTGTTAGATGTCAAGCATCTTGGACATAAGCGGATACGCGCACCGTTAGATCTTTTGAAACTTGTGCACCATTTAACAGAGCGTCTTTACAATAGCTTGGCCCCACCAAGGACACGCGTCACCATCGCTTATATGCTTACTCGTTAAATGTCGTGCACTTTGGACATAAGCGGATACGCCGACCGTCATATCTTTTTGCGGTTGCTTACCTTTTAACGGGGCGCCTTTCTTAACATGCCTGGGCCCACCAAGGACACGCGTCGCCACCGCTTATCTGCTTACTCATTAGATGTCGAGCATCTTAGACATAAGTAAATACACGCACCATTAGATTTTTTCTGAATTGCATGACACATAAGGTGATGACGTAAAGGGACCTATATGGTGAGACTTAGGAGATAATAAAGTGGTTAGGATATTACAAAATTTAGGAGAAAAGCAACCTATTCAGTGTAGACACATAACTTAGTATGACTTAAGTGACCGAAAAAGTAACGCAAGAATAGAATCGGCCAAGGCACTCAAGGTTTTTTAGTCACTTTTGACCACTTTCAAATAGGTTGAGGATTTAGGCACATTTTGCAGAGGCATAAATACAAATTTAATACCAATTTCAAAACCCTAGACACTAATAACAGGAGACCCTAAGAAAAATACAAGGCACAATTTTGACAAGAAATAGCACCAACAAGACACACTCAAAAAGATGCAAAATTTCAAAGTAAATGTGTCTCATTGTGCATGGAGGTGGAAACACTTTTACATTCTCTCATGTTGTACAAATGGTCAGATGGTTACAAGATCTACAATCAGGAGATCAACTGATGCTGTCAGTTTGGTGGTTCTGAGTGATTCTACGGTTAGGAAATATGCTACTGCAATCAATAGATGTTTCATGGGTGAGTGAGGATGATTGGTGAATGCGTTTCATTAAAGTCTCCAGAAGGGTTGGGTTCAAAACCCTTGCAATGTTCCACTCTTCAAATTAATGTAATAAGGGGGGGATGTTAGCGTTTTATATTAATTAGATTAGTGTTTAGGTTAAATTATGCACCATCGTAAATTGTAAGTACCTTATTGGTGTGTACAATTTCATTATTATTCAGCACCCACCTTAGCGTGTTTCCATTTTAACATGCATAATGGGACTTCATGTTGAACTCAATGTAAACCTAAATTCAAATATGGGTCCTCTGTTATTTCAATTTCACCAAAACTCAATGTGAGCCCTTATTTCTTAGACATGATCCTTTATTATTTCTCTTTAGAATACATGGGCTCTTTGTTACCATTTGTGGCCTTTGTACTTTTTCCCAACCTGAAAATCAGTTATGCTTTGTAATTTGGCATCCCCTAGTTATCCGAGACCCATGGTTTAAATTTGAGCCCTGATTGGTGGGTATACAATGGCCTAGGCATTATATACCAAGATATAGAATGCCCTGGGTGGTCTATACCCTAGGTTTTGGGTTGAGATTTGAATCGGGAGCTCATCTTGGTCATTTAGTGGGGAATTTGGATTTTTGTTCGGCCCTCCTGAGTTTTAACCCTCAAAATATTGTGAGAGGTATATAAGCACCCTATCTCTCCTCATTTGAGAATCAAGTTCATAGGGTAAACAATCACATCTACTCTCAAGCACCCATGTCCATTATTAAGCAGTCAAGTTCAAGGTTTGAAGGCAAATATCCAAGAAATCAATATCTAGATTTCTTCTCAAGCATTCAAGGTGTTCTTCTCCATGTATTAAGCTTCTTTCCCTCATTTAAGGCCAAGCAAAAGAGTCAACCATAAGGGAAGAAGATCAATCATCTACCTACTTCATTCTCTCTCTCCTCCCAAGTATTGGGGAAAATTACAACATCCATTACACAAGGTTTTGTATTTTATGATTTACTTTTGGATTTTTGTGTCGAGTCAGAGCTATTGCATCAACATATTTTATCACATTTAAAAAAGAATTTGCATTTCCAAGGTATGATATACTTCATTTTTCAAATCTAGCATCTGTTATATGATAGAATGTTTTCATTTATCTTATTTCATTTTAAAGGTTAATTTCAAACAAGGGTTTGATTGAGGCAAACCCCTCTATACAACCTTCTTCCTCATTTTTCTGTGTGTGGGAACAGGTGACGAACGCATTGGGACTTAATCCAAAAAGTACGAGATCTGACAATATGTCTATGAAAGTTTCAAGAAAAAGTAAAGGGTATATAGTGGCTTAGGAGATCTATACCTGGGTATAGAATTCCCAAGGAAATATGTACCCTGCAATTGAGCTCTAAAATAAACCAAAGGTTGATACTGTCTTCTAGTTATTGTTTTAAGTCACTGCATGTTGCAATCTGGACGTGTTGTAACTTGTCATATTTGCTTATTTAGTCCTCTATCTTGCACCATCCAATCATATTCCTCTAATTCAACTCATCTAATAAATCACATCGAAGGATCATTGCACCTACTTAGCGCTTAAGTCCTAATTGAGCCCATTGAGTCATCTTCCTTCCAAATGTGCAATAAGAAATAAGACCTACCCATTGATCTTCTTTTTCTATTGCACATTTTGGTGAACCCAACTCATAACATTTCAAATTTTGATTTAATATTTAGATTTGATTTGTACACATTGTATTATTACATTTTATGCATTTAGTTTTGATTTTATATTCATTGATAAAAAAGACATAAAAATTGTATATATATCTAGTTTAATCTTGCATTGCATGTTAAACAGAATAAAAATACAAAAATATTTATATTATGAATTTTTTATGTGTGTTTAGATTAGTCCTTATTCCATTACATTAACTTATTGAATCATAAAATTTTGGACTTCTTTTTACAAAGTTTTACTTCTTTGAGAAACGCTTTTGTAGCGATGATTTTGATATGATGGATGAATCCCTTGATGATTTCATCTCTATTAAATCTTCCTCCATGTCTCCTAAGCCATCATTTGCCAAAATTTACTTAATATGATCCAAGGATTTAAGATCTATTACAATCCCCTTTATAAACCTATCAATGATTCCTCTCCCAAAGTTACTCTCCCCTGTGAGAACATATTGATGCAAGAAGATACTTTTAACACTTCCCTCAATGCTCTCCCTCTTTGGGATGAACCATTAGAGAATAATGTTGATTATTCTCTTGATATACACCTCCCCATGAGACTACCTTGGTGAAAGAGGGTGATATTGTGGAAGAGGTTAATATGATTGACCATTCCCTTGATGACACTTCCCCTCCCATCCATTTCACTAATCTTCCTTATTAATGAGTGATTTTTGTCCTTCTCCTAACTTTTTCCTTATTCATGAACATACTTGGGAAAAAGAGGATAATATCCTTGATGCCCTCCCTTCTAAAATTTAAACCTTAAGAAAATAAAGATACTAATCAAGTCAATACCCTTCATGTGTAATCTCCACCTCCTCCTTTAATTATTTCTCCAATAAAAACAAGCACACCATCAAATTTTCAAGATGATGATTGGGGAACATTAGATTTTACACCCACCTTGTATAGTAAAAATAAAATCCTTAAATTTGAGACTTAAAACTATTACTTTGACATATTTATGGATATCGATTGGACCTCTTTAAATTTCAATCCAATTTCTCCTAGGAGTGACCCTTTTCTTTTTGATGATGGACATGGTATAAGGTGTGTGCAACAAAGTATTGAGACTCATCAGAAATCAACTTCACACTTGTCAAAATAAGCTCTAGTTTCCCAACTTCCCCGTTTTTCCAATAAATCCATAAATTCTTCTCCTAATTTCTCATCACAACGAGATAATACTTTGTTTAATGTTTTGAATGACAACTTAATTTCTCTCCCTTTAAGAAACAAACAAAAAAATAGCAAAAACATGAAAGAAAATCCTTCCATTTGTATGTATCATGAAATTCATGGTCATAAGACTAATGAATGTTATGATTTGAAATGTAAAATTTAGGAATTCATTGATTATGGTATGCTTAAAATGACGCGTAACAATGGATGGCACATTTGTCTTGATCATTATAAATAACATCTAAGTTCCTATTATGTTTCTCCTCACTATGTGACATTGATAACCCATTCTTTAGGGGTTCATTTTCATTCATGGTGGTGCAATTTTATGTGTAATCATACTTTGTAAGTAACATAATAGTCTTTTGTATTCCTCATCTCCACACATGGAGAGAAAGGGTACTATTTCAATCTCCTATCTATCCCAAGGACCCAATTTTATCCCTTTGTTGAGTTGTTTCTTTTATAACATGATATCATTTCAAGCATAGAATTGTTTGTTTCTACATGAGGATCCTTTCTCTTTTGTAGGAGGTTCACATCCTTGTTCACAAACTTTTCTTTTCTTGAAAGCGCATTTGGTGCAGGAGCACCTAGGTAGGGCTAGAAAGGAACCTAGGGCTTCTATGTTGTTTTTGGCTTGTAGTGGTCCTAGCCAAACCACTAGTGCAATAAGGGGACTAAACAAGTCCTAGTGTGAAGTGTGTTAGTGTAGGATGCCTTAATAGGTCCTTTGTGACCTTATTTGTAGGATTGTCCACACTAGGTCAAATAGGGTGTTTATGCTTTTTGGTGTCAAAATGAACAAGAAAGAGACTTGAGGTCCTATTTCATGGTTCTAACACCTTAGATTAACATTCGATTAAGTTTGGTGGACTTATGACCAAGTTTGGATAACAAATCCAAAAACATGTAAAAGTTGTCAATGTTGTCATTAACAACATTGACAACATTTGTTGCATAATTGCAACTTCGAGCAATTGGTTTCATAACTGTCTGAAACCATTGATTTTGGGTCTTGGTCAACTACCTAAGGCCATCCTCGACCTTTTGGAAGGGTTGTCTTGTTTTGTAAGTGTGTGTACGGACTGAGTAATAACAAGAATAGTCACAATTAGTGTTTTTCTGAGCATTTGGTGTTTTTATGGATTGAATTGAATACTGTAATCCATGGAAGTGTTAGAGTAGGTGTTTTTAAGTTACTATGTGGTGTTGGATTTCAATTTTGTTAGTAGTTTGTTAGTTTTGTAAATTATTTTGTTTCCTGTCCAGTCGCTGGTCTGAATCAGGCAACTGATGAAGATGGGGTCATAGATCCTCTTCCCACCATGGAATCTACATGGGCCTTTGGTATTATGGAGGTGAATCCATGTACATATTGTACAATGAAGGAGGGGACCTAGAAAGCATGGGAGTTTTTTTTAATATGATTCCCTAGGCGAGCCAGAGTTGCATGGTTGAGGATCATAAGTAGTTGTAGAGATAATGGGAGGGATTGAAAGCATTCATTTCTTCAATCAGTGATTGTGGAGAGGTAGTGTGGTGTGTGGAGGAGCTCCAAATTAATGGAGAAGTTTGGGAGAGAAGTTTAGTGTGCCAAGAACAAGTTCTTTTGTGTGGACAGACAAATTTTAGAAACCTTAAATTTTAGGCATGTTTATAAAAGGTACTATACAGACACTTTTGGGAAACAAGACCTAGAAAATATTTAGTCTCTTGATAAAGGGTATCCGTATCTAGTACCATTTTTTCAACTTGTTAAGGAGTTTTACAAGTTATTGTAGAAAATGAGCCTAATTAGCCCTAATGCTTGTAGCCCTCTTTTGGGTGAAATTGTCTTGGCTCTTGGAACTCATTTAGGGTTTCAGTCCAAAAGGAGTTTGTGGACATTGTAATTGGTCCAATAAAAAATCTAGGAGACTACCTCTCCATATGGAATATTTTTGGATCCATCGGGATCAATTTTTGAAGAATTACAAGAAAAGCACTATGGCTAGGTGTTGAAGCAGTTTGGTTTTCTTCTTGGTGTACTCAAGCTAAAATTGAGTGGGATCTTGAGAGAGAGATCCTTGAAGGTTAGGGTTAGTGAAGAACCCTATCAAGGCTATAGAAGAGGCCTATTGAAGACCCTAGTGGAGGTTAGGGTAGGAGAGAAAGGCTTGTTGTTACATCAGAGTGGTATCAAAGCAAGTTAAAGACTTGGCAAATCAGTGTATGTCTACAACTACTGGTGAATCAGTAGGAGAGTCAATCATGGTGAAAAATGAAAAGCTAGCTAAAGAGGTGGATGAGAAAAAGGAGAAAAATAGACTCCTTGAAGAAGCCTTAAAAGGTATGAAAATAAGACTAGAAGAAGTTCCAAATGTAGCAGCTAGAAACAAGGAAGTGGAAAGTAGTGATAGGGGTAAAAAGGTTGCTGAAGAAGACCTTATCCCTGAACTAGACCCTATCTTGAATGAAGAGCCCTTCCTAAAAGCCATAAAATCCCTAGGAGGGAAGGCATTGGAGGGTATACCACTGTTTAGTGGAAAGATGGATATTGAAGCAGTGATGGATTGGATTGAAGGAATGGAGAACCATTTTGAGTGTGAAGGAGTAACTGAAGCACAAAAGCTCAAGGTGGAAAAATAAAGACTCAGAGGGTCAGCCCTAACATGGTGGAAATACCTGCAAGATGAGAGGGTTAGATTGGTTAAGAATCCCATAGCCAATTGGAATGTAGTGGTGACCAAGCTAAAGGAGAATTACCTTCCTGAAGACTATGAGATTCAACTCCATAGAAAAAGACAGAGTTTGAAGCAAAAAGAACTAGATGTGGCCTCTTATACAAAGGAATTACAAAGGTTGTCTTAGATCGAAGTAGCAAGAAGAAGAGTCTATCAAGGTATCAAGGTACTTGGGTGGTTTGAAATGGAACATCCAAGAAGAAATCAGTTTCTGGACACCAACTACAGTTCAGAGGTGTCATCAATTAGCCCTCATAGTGGAGGAAAAGAACAAGAAGAAAGGTGACTCTAACTTCAAGAATAGAGGTAAAGGGAGAGACCAAAGGGATCAAAGAGGATGATATCAAGGCAGAGGCAATGAGAAGAGGAATCAAGGTGAAAACAAATTAACAGAGCATAGTGGGGAAAGCACTACAAGAGGAGGCTATAACAGAGGAAGAGGTAGTCAAGGACGTTGTAGAGGGAGAGGAGGTAGAAGTAACTCATACTTTGCAAGTATGAAGTGTTACAACTATGGTCAACTAGGCCACCTAGCATATAGATGTCCTAACAAGCCTACTACATCAAATAGTGATAAAAGAATAGCATATGCCCATGAAGACACTTCAAGTGTCAAAGCTCCTGAGATTGACCATCTAGATTCAGAGACGGGTGAGAACTTAATGTTTAGAAGGGTTTTGATAAGACATCCTAGTACAGATGAACCCAAGCATAGGAGGGCTTTATTTAGGATAAGATGAAAGATCCTTGGAAAAGTTTGCAAGGTGATAGTGGACTCTGGGTCCACTGATAATATCATCTCAGAGGAAGCAGTCAACAAACTCAAGTTGACCAAAGTACCCCATGTGAATCCCTATAAGGTGACATGGCTCAACAAAGGCCAAAGTGTACTGGTGAATGAGCAGACATGGGTGGAATTCTCCATAGTAGGGTATAAGGATAAACTCTTGTGTGACATCCTACCAATGGATGCTTGTCATTTGCTGTTAGGAAGGCCTTGGAAATTTGAAAATGGGGCAATATATGATGGAAAGGATAATTCTATAACATTCAAGAAAGGAGGCTGAACTTTCAAGATTCAGTCTTTGCTAGAAGATGAAGAGCCATAGTCCAAGACTCCTAATGTCATGTTGTGTAGTGGAAAGGAGTTTTTGAGGGATCTCAAGGAAGATGAGGAGGAAGGGTATGCTATTGTGATCAGACATAAGGAGGAAGAAAAACCAGTCAAGGCGCCATTGCCATCAGAGATACAAGCATTATTTGAGAAGTATGAAGACATAGTGAGTGATGGCACTCCTGCTACCTTACCTCCTCGAAGGGTAATAAGTCATCAGATATACTTTTTCCCTTGTGCATCTTTGCCTAATAAGGAAACTTATAAGCTAACCCCTGGTCAGAACTTGGAAGTTGCAAGGAAGCTACAAGAACTCTTGGATCAAGGCTTGATCAAGAAGAGTATAAGGCCATGTGTAGTCCCGATTGTGTTGGCATCCAAGAAGGGAGGAAAATGGAGACTTTGCATAGATTCAAGGGCTATAAACAAAATCAAAATAAGGTATAGGTTCCCCATACCTAGGATTGAGGATCTCATGGATTGCCTTGGAGGGGAAATGTACTTTACCAAGTTGGATTTGAATAGTGGTTATCACCAAATCAGGGTGAAAGAAGGGGATGAATGGAAAATGACATTCAAGACCACATATGGGATATATGAATGGCTTGTGATGCCATTTGGCCTCACAAATGCTCTGAGCACATTCATGAGGCTCATGAATGAAGTGCTCAAGGACTTCATAGGGAAGTTTGTAGTGGTATATCTTGATGATATACTGATATTTATCAAGACAAAGGAGGAGCATGCCATGCATGTAGAGGCAGTGTTGAAGAGATTGCATGAAGAGAAGCTGGCAATCAATCTTGAAAAATGTGATTTATTCAATTAAGAACTAGTGTACTTGGGATTTGTAGTGTTCAAAGGGTCTTTGAAGATGGACCAAGAGAAAGTTGCAACCATCCTAAACTGGCCACCACCTACCACAACCACTGAGGTAAGAAGTTTTCATGGCTTATCCCAGTTTTATCAGGAACTTTAGTGGTATCTGTGCTCCTTTATTGGATACTATCAAGGGGGAAGGGTGGGGGTGGGGGTCAAAGATAAGTTTAGGTGGACCTTAGAAGCAGGGAAAGCCTTTGAGTTTTTGAAGAAACAAGTAGCCACTCAACCTATCCTACAATTGCCTAGTTTTGATAAATTGTTTACTATTGAATGTGATGCAAGTGGGATGGCAGTAGGGGGTGTGTTGAGTCAAGAAGGTAGACCACTAGCCTTCTTCAATGAGAAGGTAAATGAGGCTAAGAAGAAATACTCTTATTATGACTTAGAACTATATGCTTTAGTTCAGGCCCTTAGAAAATGGAGGCATTATCTATTGCCCAAAGAGTTTGTGGTGTTTATTGACAACCAAGCCCTTAGTTACATTAATACTCAGGAGAAACTAAGCAATAGGCATTTGAAATGGATGGAGTGTTTACAATAATTTACCTTTACAATAAATCACAAGAAAGGGAAGCTCAATAAGGTTGCAGATGCACTAAGAAGGAGGTTGCTGACAATCCAAGAAGTCTAGTTGAAAAACATTGGCATTGATACTTTCAAAGATCTTTACAAGGTAGATGAGGACTTTGGGGAAGCATACAAGGTGTGTGTTGATTTTCAGAACCATTTCCATAGCAAGTTCTTAGAGTTCACTTTGAAAAATGGACTATTATTTAGGGGAAACCAGTTATATGTTCCAAGAGGCTCCATGAGAATGAATCTCATACAGGAGAAACACAATGGGTGTTTAAGTGGTCACTTTGGTATGAAGAAAACCTTGGAGCTTGTGCAAAGGTTCTACCATTGGCCAAAGTTGGTAAGAGATGTTACCAAATATGTGGAGCAGTGTGTTGTATGCATGAAAGCCAAAGGAGGAATAAGTAATGTAGGTTTATATCAGCCTTTACCAATCCCTAACAGGCCATGAGAGTGTGTGAGCATGGACTTCGTAGTAGGTCTACCCAAAACCAAGCAAGGATACAATAGCATTTATGTAGTGGTTGACAGATTTACCAAGATGGGTCATTTCATACCCTGCAAGACTACTAATGATGCTAGCCACATAACCTATTTGTTATTTAAGGAGATTGTGAGGATCCATGGTATTCCCATTAGTATAATATCAGATAGGGATGTGAAGTTCATGAGCCATTTCTGGAGGACATTATGGATTAGATTGGGTACCAATCTTTCTTTTGGTTCAGCCTACCACCCTCAGTCTAATGATCAAACTGAGGTGGTCAATAGAGTGTTGGGTAGTATATTGAGGTGCATAACTAAGGAGTATGGTCAGACTTGGGATGTGGTCATTCCCCAAGTAGAGTATGCATACAATGACAGTAAAAATAGAATGACAAGGAGAAGCCCATTTGAGGTAGTTTATGGGATGCACCCAAGAGGTGTGTGTGAACTTAGGGATCTTGGAGGCATGGAGTATAGGAGTGGTTATGCTGAGGACTTCACTCAAATGATGAAGGAGATCCAAGAATAGGTCAAGCAGACAATCCAAGACAATCAACAAAAGGTGAAGGCCAAAGTTGATAAAAAAGGAAGGACATTCAATTTGATATAGGTGACTATGTGATGGTTCATTTGAAAAATCTCAGTTACAGAAGGGTGTCCCAACTAAATTGCAGATGAAGAGGGTGGGACCTTGCAAGATTCTAGCCAAGTATGGGGCTAATGCATATAAAATAGACCTACCTTATGATTTGAGCATCTCTCTGATGTTCAATGTACAAGATTTGATCCAATTCAAAGGGAAGATAGAAGAGAATGGTCTAAGCAGTCAAGGGGTCAGTGGTGATGTTGAGACTATAATATTACCTCCAAAACCTCAGTTGGAAGCTGACAGAGTTATAGAATCAAGAGTCAAGAAGACTACAAGGAACAAGGTGTACATGGAACACCTAATCAAGTGGAAGCATAAGCTTGACTCAGAGGCCTCATGGATTGTATTATCAAACTTCAAAAATGTGGGCATCTCTGAAGATTAGTTGTCCACAGGAGTGACATAACTTTCCTCTGTGGGGGAGTATGGTGTAGGAGCACCTAGGTAGGGATAGAAAGGAACCTAGGGCTTCTATGTTTTTTTTGGCTTGTAGTGGTCCTAGCCAAACCACTAGTGCAATAAGGGGACTAAACAAGTCCTAGTGTGAAGCGTGTTAGTGTAGGATGCCTTAATAGGTCCTTTGTGACCTTATTTGTAGGATTATCCACATTAGTTCAAATAGGGTGTTTTATGATTTTTGGTGTCAAAATGAACAATAAAGGGACTTGAGGTCCTATTTCATGGTTCTAACACCTTAGATTAGCATTTGATTAAGTTTGGTAGACTTATGACCAAGTTTGGATAACAAATCCAAAAAGATTTAAAAGTTGTCAATGTTATCATTGACAACATTTGTTGCATAATTGTAACTTTGAGCAATTCATTTCATAACTATCTGAAACCATTGATTTTGGGTCTTGGCAAACTACTTAAGGCCATCTTCGACCTTTTGGAAGGGTTGGATTGTTTTTGTAAGTGTGTGTACAGATTGAGTAATAGCAAGAATAGTCACAGTTAGTGTTTTTATGAGCATTTGGTGTTTTAATGGATTTAATTGAATATTTTAATCCATGGAAGTGTTAGAGTAGGTGTTTTAAAGTTTTTTTGTGGTGTTGGATTTCAATTTTGTTAGTAGTTTGTTAGTTTTGTAAATTATTTTGTTTCCTGTCCAGTCGCTGGTATGAATCAGGCAACTGATGAAGATGGGGTCATAGATCCTCTTCCCAACATGGAATCTGCACGGGCCTTTGGGATTAGGGAGGTGAATCCATGTACATATTTTACAGTGAAGGAGGGTCCCTGGAAATCATGGGAGCTATTTTTAATATGATGCCCTAGGCAACCCAGAGTTGCATGGCTAGGGATCATAAGAAGTTGTTGAGCTAATGGGAGGGATTGAAAGCATTCATTGCTTCAATGAGTGATTTTGGAGAGGTAGTTTGGTGTATGGAGGAGCCCCAACTTGAAGGAGAAGTTTGGGAGAGAATTTTAGTGTGCCAAGAACAAGTTCTTTTGTGCAGACAGACAAATTGCTTAAAAACCTTAATTTTTAGGCATGTTTATAGGATGTACTGTACAGACACTTTTGTGAAACAAGACCTAGAAAATATTTAGTGTCTTGATAAAGGGTATTTGTATCCAGTGCCATTTTTTCAACTTGTTAAGGATTTTTACAAGTTATTGCAGAAAAAGAGCCTAACTAGGCCTAATGTTTGTAGCCCTCTTTTGGGTGAAATTGTCTTGGTTCGTGGAACTTGTTTAGGGTTTCAGTCCAAAAGGAGTTTGTGGACATTGGAATTGGTCCAATAAACAATCTACGAGACTACCTCTCCATATGGAAGAGTTTTGGATCCATTGGGATCAGTTTGTGAAGAAGTGTAACAAAGGCACTATGGCTAGCTATTGAAGCAATTTGGTTTTCTTGTTGGTGTACTCAAGATGACATTGAGTGGGATCTTGAGAGAGAGATCCTTGAAGGTTAGGGTTAGTGAAGAGCCCTATCTAGGCTATAGAAGAGGCCTATTGAAGACCCTAGTGGAGGTTAGGGTAGGAGATCAAAGCTTGTTGTTACATCAACATGTCTATTATAAATGACCTTTTCACTTGGGGTGCATAATATGTTGTCCTTTTCCAAGTTATCCCTTACCTAAAAATAGGGAAGGTGTGTATACTTGATTATCCTTCCTCATTTTATTTTCCTTTCCAAAAGATCCATTATCCATTTGTTGAATTTTTTCTTTTATAATATGACATCCTTCCTTTCATGGGTGTGTTTGTTTTACATGAGGATACTCTCATTTTCAGGAGATTTGCATCCTTGTTCACAACCTTTTCCTTGCTTGAAAGAACATGCATATTAAAAAAGATCTATCACTTAAGGTATATAAGGTGTTATCTTTTCCTTGCCTCACCCTTGGGGGGAAAGTTTTTATTTCTCAATCTCCTATTCCTTTCTAAGGATCCACTTCCTCTTGGTTACATGGTATTTTTTGGTCACGTGATATCCTTTTTTGCATGGGGTTATTTTGTTTACATAAGGATATTCTCTTTTTGAGGAGATTTGTGTCCTAGTTTACAACCTTTTCCTTGCTTAAATGCATATGTCCATCATAAACAAATACGCTTACTTAGGGGCTTAAAGTATGGTATCCTTCATCAAGAATACATTTTTCACCTATCAATAGGAGGGCTAAAAGGGTGTATTATAGTTTTCCTCCCCTTCTCTGTCTTGAACTCAAGGGGATTCAACTTGAATTCTGGTTGTTTATTGCTCATATCTTCAAACCCCTAGGCTCGGTTCTCCAAGTGGAAGAGTCAAGAGTCACTCTTCCCCATTTGAATGCTAGGGTTTTAATTGCTTTGTCTCCAGATGTTTTAATTCGTGAAATTTTTTCTTTAAGTATTGAAAATGATATTTATGCCTGGGATCTTGCAGTTCTAGGAAATATTGGTGCTTGTTACCACTGTAAGTTAAATGGACACACCAAAAGAGAGTGTCCATCTCTAAAAATGCTCAAAATGGTAATTTTAATGTGAATACAAACCCTAATTAGAGGCCTAATCAAAATGTGAATTCTATGAAGAATGATTTTGATATTAATGAAAAATTTGTTGTTGATTCTAATTATAAGGTGATCATGGATTCTATTGCTGGAAGCAAGAATACAAATAACGCTAACAATGTTTTTGACCATGATGGTTTTAATTTTTTTAGTCGGTAATAGTGTTGTCATTTTATTAATAGTTAATAGGGAAACACTTGCCTCGAAACAAGGGTGGTAACAAACAGGAGGACCACCTCCCCAATAAAGCTCGTAAAAAACATAAGCATACTATAAGTCCGAAACCCCTGAAATCTAAGACACATCCAATCAAGATTTTATTTTGGCATCCCCTTTAAAATGGGAGAGAAGAACCATATCAAAGTTCTTTTGCTTCCTCATTTTCTTCTCTTTCACCATTTTCCACCCATATTCAAGTCTAGATGCCTCCATCTTCCATGCTGAAGATGTATCTGTTGAGATTCTCTCAACACCCTCCACACATAAATCCTTAGCTGGAATAATATCATCCTTAGGCTCCAAATCTACCCATCCTTGATTCCCCATTGATCTACACTTTTCTCTACCCTCTGGCGTACCCACACTTTTGATTTGAGAACACCTCTTTGCTTGATTAACCAAGTTGGAATCATCCCTGTACTTATTTGGTGAAGCGCCTAAGAGTATGCCAATTGAGTCTCCTACACAATTTCCTCATCAACAACCTGGGAGA
This sequence comes from Thuja plicata, assembly GCA_018584345.1. NCBI lineage: Eukaryota > Viridiplantae > Streptophyta > Pinopsida > Cupressales > Cupressaceae > Thuja > Thuja plicata. Next base: position 3,637,666 of record MU224107.1, read on the forward strand.
AAATTCTTTGCTTTTCCGTCTTATTATCAACCGTATAGTGTTGTTGAGAGACATATTCCACCATGATGCCACCTTGGGCACCCTATCTTTTCCACATTGTGCAACCATATGCCATGTTTGAAAACATCTTCTACATCTAAAAGGCACACCTTCATAATCTAAAGATTGAGTCCAACATCCTTTTGAATTTTTAATTGAAATCTCAGCAAGAAGCCCATCAGAAACATCCATTTCTACTAAGATTTGGGCACAGGTACAATGAAGGAGATTTGACGATTCCTTATCTACCATCAAAAATCACCTAACGAGTTCGCAACCGCTTCTAAAAGAGTGTCAAACCACAAATGAAGGGGAAGATTAGGAAGCCTTACCCAAAAAGGAATCTTGTCAAAAGTCTCAGTAGTTGGACAAAACTCAGGTACCAGATATTCAGCATCAAAGAAAACTTCTCCTCCCAACTCCATTAATGTTCACATAAGACTTTTTTTTTCTGTCTTAAGGATTTTCAAAGACAACAATAAAAAACCCTTTTCCTATAGGGTATATTTGCACATACCCGTCAATGATGGGCTCCCATGTGTTTGAAATCCAAGTGTGGAGATCATGGAAGCTTGGCCACAAGCCCCTGAACCTCCCAATTACACCCAGTTCTAAAAATATTTAGAAATTATAATAAATTTCCTCCTTAGCCTCCCTATTTAACTCCACTACAACCGATTTGGATAATGGGATTAAGGAATCCCCAATTTTGTCCAAAACCAAATTCTGGAAACCCAAACAATACTTGGGTGTTTTACTAAAACCTGGGCTCTATGACACATTCTTTTCCTTTACCCTCGCCTGACGTCTATCCCCAAGAGAAGCTTCATTCTGAAAACATCTTCCTGTTGGAGATTTGCTTCTGTGCAAATAATTGATTATATGTTTGTCATTGATGACAACATATAATATACAGTAGGTATCCTATATGCAATTATCAATACAAATGTTTTGGTACTATGCATGTTTATTTCCATGGTGTATACATGTTCTAGATGCTATGTGCATTCATGCTGAGTCACATATGCAGTTACAGTTGAGTTATGATTAATCAGTTATGGCAGTTACAGTTTTTGGAGTTTATCTGTTAAGAGCCGACGTAAATACAATGTCTCTTGAGTTGCGCCTATCTTTGGGATATGCGTGTTTGTATTAATGTTTAGTTATGAGTTAAAGATAATTATCCAAAGGTGCTAAATGTGTTTCAACTGAATATGGATGTTAGAGTTAATTTGGTGAAGCTGACTTTGTGAAGTGTCACGTCTATTTAGTTTGAGTTGCGTGGTCCTAATTTGTATTGCGTGCTTGGTTGAGCCGACAAGGAAGTTGATGAAGTGTTTCCAGATATCGTTGTGACCTTATCCTTGGTGAAGATACATATAGTAGTTCTATTATGTTCGTTAAGTGTGAAAATGAAGTGAAAAAGAAAAGATAGAGAAGAGCAGAAAGTCAGGAAGAATAAGTTGAAGATCTATGTGAAACATAAGTTGATTACAATTCATTGGAACTGATCAAGACAGTAGGTCTACTCAAATAGTTCATTTACCAGATATAGTGTATATATGTTGTACTGAAGGTTGTAGCCTTCACCATCTTAGTAGTGAGCTATTGGATAGTGAGTCCTCACCCTTAATAGGGTTATCTGTAAAAGACTCCTAACAGGGTCTGACATTTAACCAGGTCTCTGTACTTATTTCATTGTAAAGATCAACTCCTAATAGGGTTCTAAGATCTTCTAACAGGGATCATTATAAGCTAGTGCAGTTATTTGTGGGTGCTAATTCCCACCGAGGTTTTTACCTATTTGGTTTCCCCGTAATCAAAATTGTTGAGTACTCTATTGTGTTATCTGAATGTGCATTTACTTTATATCAAATTATATTTAAGAAAGAGAAAACAATTAAATTTAACTGATAACTGATTCACCCCCCCCTCTCAGTTATACTTTGGACTATTCCAACAATTGGTATTAGAGCCAAGTGCCTTGGAGAGAAAGCCTAACAGCTTAAGGTAGATCAGATGGCATACTTCAGGAAAGAGAGTCCTAAGTTTGATGGAGAAAACTATCTTGACTGGAAGAACAAAATGATAACACATCTTCAGTGCATTGGGTTTGAGATCTATGAGATTGCCACTCAAGAAATTGAAGTTCCCACCATGAAAGATCTTGCAGCAGAAGACTCTACTATGAAACAAAAGGAAGTGTTCACTAATAATGCAATTGCCAAAGAAGCCCTAGTCAGTCACTCACTACTTAAGCTACATCTGTCACTCACTCCCAAACATGGGTAGTTGAGTCATACATATTCTTTTATCTTATTGTGCCACCTCTCATAACCACTATTTTGTCATTTCCTAAGTAGGTTATGGGGTAGTTGGGTTTCTCACCCTCTTTTGGCTTTATTTGCCACCTTTCATAACTCCTTTTTATTTTCATGTAAGGAGGTTATGCTACCTATTTTGACATTTACCAAGAAGGTTAAACCTCCCACCTTTAATGGGGAATGAGAGTTAATGCACCTCTTGGTTGTATATGAGTACATAGATGGCAAAATATTTAAGCTACATCTATCACTCACTCCCAAACACGGGTAGTTGAGTCATACAAATTATTTTAGCTTATTGTGTTACTTCTCATAACCACTATTTTGTCATTTCCTAAGTGGGTTATGGGGTAGTTGGGTTTCTCACCCTCTTTTGGCTTTATTTTCCACCTTTCATAACTCCTTTTTATTTTCATGTTAGGAGGTTATGCTGCCTATTTTGACATTTACCAAGAAGGTAAAACCTCCCACCTTTAATGGGGAATGAGAGTTAATGCACATCTTGGTTGTATATGGCTTTATTTTTCTATATAATGAGCACTCTACTCTCACGTTCACTAGTTCGGTAATTGATCGGTGATAGTCTTCTAAAAAATACTCTTTTTGTTTCTACTTTTTTCCTGTTTCAGATTTCTCTCCAGTCATCTATTTTGATCTTCAATCATCTATTGCTTGGAGATTGCATGTGATCTACATATGACATTATATCTTGTCTTGGTTCTCGCTTCTTGCAGAATGTAACATCAAGAGACTTAAGATAAAAAGTTATAAAAAATTTTCAAGACTATTCCTATAAATTGTGAACTTGAGAATATTTCCCTTGAACCTATAATCGTAGGGGCCATCTATACAAACTATCCTAGTTTCTCTCAATCATAAATTATTTTCTTGAAGTGGTGTTAAATAAATTATTGGAAAAACATTTAATTTTATTTAGTGTAAGAGTGTTTCAAGAATAATATTTCATATATTTTCATGTGTCATGCCATTAAATTGGTAGGGCCAATGCATTTAAGTGGAGTTTGTTAATGCTACAAGAAAAATAATTACACTTTCGTTACATCCTAATATTTTTAATCTACAGTGGTTGGACAAAGTCTCTCAAGATCTCCCTAAATTGAAAAATGCCACCCTTTGACAAAATTGTTCTCTTAAATTGATACACACTAGAATGCTTCCTTTAAACTTATAGTGAGACATTGGGTTGATTATCAAATCTATCCTAGTCCTTTTCAAGCCAAATTATTTTCTTATGGTGGTGAGAATTGCTTTGTTACAAAATCCTTTAATATTATTTAGTGGGAAGGGTGTTGAGAGAATTCTTTTACATTTTTCATGTAATACCACTAAATTGATGATAGCAATGTGCATCTAGGTTCCGTAGCTATTCCTATTACAAACATAATTTCACTTCCTACTCATCCCAATCCTTCCAAGCTACATTAGTTTGTCAACTTAACCTCTTACAAGATACATAACTACAAAATTAGACATATGGTTAATGAATTACAAGGCCAAATAACATTACCATCTAACTTAAGTTCTTTAAAAACTTTAACTTTCACTATTACTATTCAACAATCACATAAATTTTTTTGAATCATTATTTATCATTTTGATAGTTCTGACTACATTGAACTCTTATTGTGTTATATGTTTACAACCTTCTAAGGCTTACAAATTAAATTATCTTACTGAATTTTTAGCCTGACATAGGCTCCCTTCAATTGGTATTATTCAAGCTCTAAAATATTAGACCATATAGGCTTCTATTTTCTATGAGATAGAATTTTGTTATTTTAAACACATCCAACACTTTGTACATATATCTCACCACTCTTGAATTTTTGCATATCCCAAAATTAGAATATAATTTTATTCACTTCTAAATGAGCAATTGACTATGTTACACCAAATTTCTATGATGGGGAGAGTCGGGAACTTTTTCAAGATGGATATTTTGAGAGTCTATTTTTAGGGGATGAGAAGGGATGACCCTTTAAAAATAGGTAAATTTCTAAAATATAATAAATTTAATCATTTGAATGATAACATTGATGAATAATTCATTATATACATTATAAAGAATTACTACATAATTTTTGAGCTAGATTGCAATCTCATATATAAGAGTCGACATAAATATTTACATTTTTTTAAATTTTGTTTATATCAATGTGCATATTTAAACCATTTTCAACAATGAGTAATTTTAAGCCACGCTATTTAAAAATGGAAACTATTGAAGAAATGATTGCACAAGGAATATATATAAAGTTATTAAAATTACATAAAATACCATATGTAAAGATTTAAAACTTGATCATCATCGATATCTATCAAATTATTATTTTAATGGCTTCTTTTTTTATCCACGGTACATAAAATTGTGTAGCTTCCAATAGATCAATAAAAGTATAAATAAGCTATCCCCCAGAGAGACACATTAAAGAAGATGGAGAATTAGACGTGTTATTATAATACTTTTATCCCTTTCTCACTCAAAGACACACAAATAATATTAATTTTAAACCATGTGGAGAGGCATAAAAATTATTTTGTTTTGTTTTTAAAATATTTTTCCCTTTTTTATCATTGCAAAGCAGTTTAGGGTAAGCCTTACAATAATTCATATCTTAGAAATTGGATCTATGTAGTATTAGCCTAATTTCACAATATTTATAGAAGATGGATAATTAGATGGATTAAAGTATTTTGTTGTAATAAATTAAAAAAAATGTAAAATAACATTAATTTTAAAACACTCTTTAGGATATATAGTGTCTTATAATAACCCTTATCTTTGTAATTTGATCTATGTAGCATCAATCCAATTACAAACAAAACATTTTTTATGTCAATTGAATAAAAATATTTATGAACATAAGTTTTGATATCTTCAATAAAATTAGCTTTTAGGATAAAATATGTAAACAATATAATTTATTTTAAAAATGTAGTGAAATATAATTTCACACTTCTTATTTTGTTTTATCCAGAATTGGATCTTATATTGATTTGGTCCCATGACAAGATGATCATGGTTTGGAAGAACCTTATGACATCCAATTAGGTTCTTCTCAAGAAAATAGAGTTTAAAAAAATGGCACGTCTTTTAGTACAATGCAAAAGTTAAGGTTTTCATAAGAACAAGATAAGAAGTGTATCCAAGAGGAGTGAATGCCCCACTTTGTCTCTTTTATCTCATTCTAAGGGGAGAGGGTCACCCTTATTTGTCTTTTCTACCAAGGGGAGATTAAAATCTACAAAATGTTTCTTCCTTTCAAAGAGGAGATAAAAGATCATTTTCTAAGGTAAGAAGCACTTATTAAGGACCTACACAATAAGGTGAATGAATCTATTGAAGTTACAAGCTTGTGAATGATCTTAGATAATACATATTGTCATTTGAAATTAGTTGAGCATTTAAGAAGCTAAAAAATTCAATCATAATTAAAAATAATAGATAAGAGATCATTTTTCTTATTTTTACTAGAAAAAATTATCTAAATTTAATTTTTTTGAAGTAAAAATATTTGTATATCTAATTATCTTATTGTTTAGTCTTTTTCTATTAGATATTCTATTATATAATAATATCTTCTTAGATAGAAATCATTGTCAATTTTAAACAAGGACGCAAAGCGTCAAAGTTCCTGCCAAAGTTAAATGTAATTTGTTGGAAGGTAATGAGTAAGAAATTGTAGCAATTAAAGTTTTAGTTTTGGACATGAAATATGTTTTAGAGTACTTGCAAATTCAATACTAAATATCCGTGATTTTTTTTGTGTGTTTGTTAGTACTTGCAAATTCTATATCATGGATGTTGTCAGTGAATATCAAACAATTTCCTTTTTCAAATTTTTAGCCTAGATTTGTAAGTTTCAAAATGACCTAGATTTATTTTCATCCATCTTCACAGGTTAAAACTAGCTAGACATTTAGCTATAATAGAACTACAAATCATGCACACAATTTTTTATTCAAATGAATTATGGATTGCATTTTTTATTAGTGTCACATCTGGTAGAATTATTGTGATCCTTTATAGCCCTGCTACATAATCCAACGAAGTTCTTGTTCCATGTGCAATACGGAGGGAAGGTTGATGTGACAACACATAATAAGGAAGCGGTAAAGTTTGGAGGGAAAGGGCAGAATCTAGGACCCAAGGAACACTCAGTTCATAGGGAAATTGTTAATAGGATGATTAACAGGTGAGGAGGGGGCTCAAGGAGAGATCGACTTCAAGGGCATGCTATTAGAGCAAGGGCATAATGAAGAAAACAAATAGTACACCTACAAATGAATGTTCGAAGGAGATGAGCGTTGGGTGTCGTCTACCTGTTGTCATACTAAATAAAATTTAACATTTTTATATTTTTTATTAATAATTACTAATACATTTAATATTAATATGTAATCTTTAAGTAGAGGCAAGCAAACACACATGCCCAAAATACAACTACTCTAAAAGTAAACCCACTTGGTTCAGTAAAAATGAGATGGAAAGAATGCTTTCACGCTATTTGTAAATTAAAATATAAGAATTTTTTGTCTCATTTTTTTTAAAACATTGAATAAATGTTTTTCTGATAATAATAACAAAAATGAAAGATTCAAATCTATAAACATAAATGACTCATCATTTAATAAAAAACTTAGAGCCAATCGTTCCCTTACTTATAATTTAAGTAAATAGAAACAATGAAGAGAAAAAAAATGATCAAACCTAGACTAAGAGGTATCTAAAACTGAAAAGTAATGGCACATTTGAAGATGACACAATCACAAAGTTTGTAGAAAGGTTTTATTGAAAAATAGAGAGATACGAGAGGGTGATCACAAAGAAACATGAATTTGAAGCTTAAAAGGAAAGAGTTATAAAGCCAAAAAAAACTCAGTGATTTTGGTATTACTAAGTATGAAATTAAGTTCATCTATTGGAAGATAGCTTCAGATCTCTCGCTGCATCATGAAAAATGATAAACATGTACTATTAAAAGAGAAAGCTTTCAAAATGTGTTAGTGAAGTTGGGAAACCATCTGCTAGAGATCCAGATTTCTTAAAATCGTGAAACTTATGTTCCAAAAATGTGCTCCATTAGCAATGACATGAAAATGATAAATAGCCATGACAAGCCTTACAATGCAACCCATGAATAACTTTAAAATTCAATCTTTTGCCTACGCATGAAAATTGACACCTCTAAGGAAGTCGTCTGTGAGAGATATTTGGGAGATTTTGGACAGAGTAAAACAATGAACATAAAAAGCATATTTTCCATTATATTGAAATGAATCATTTCCACAAGATGGCAGAGAACAACAAAATTCAGAACCTAGACGCTGGAAGAAAAAACATGAATGAATCCCAAAACAGATGGAAATAGAATCACTAGACAGACTTAATGAAATTGCACGTCGAGATGAAGATCTATAATTGCAAATGATCATATTGAACACAATATTGTGTAGTATATGAATTTGCAGCCAAAATAAGGAATCAGACAAAGTCAATCAAACAAGAAAGGAGTTTTTTAGTTATTAATCATTACACAATAAACATGTTCCGCTGAAAGAACATAATATAGGAAGATTACGCTCAACTTACTATTGATTCGTGTACGTAACAAGGGGAAAAACTGTTATCAATATCACCTTCATACTATTTAGAAGAACCGTATAAATTGTTAATGGTTATGTAAGCTAAAGTAAATCCTAATGAAACATTAGAAAGTGAAGATAGATTTGCAGTAACCCAGCAAAGGAAAAGAAAACAGAAGAATTATTAAAAAAAAAAAAAATGAATTCACCTGCACAAAATATCAGAAGATCAGACTACATAACCACTCTGCTCAACTCTCTACTTGTTTATGACAATTTCGAAGAAGGTTTGAGCACATATAGATGGAGAGAGATTCTCTATATTTAATGTGAAATGAATGCATCAACCAAAACTACCACTCACATATAAAAATCTGCACCAAAAATAATTGAAAATAATTCACAAACTCCACAAACAAATATTCATCTACAACATAAAGATAAGCTGAGTTAAATTTTGGGAGATTGAATTTTAATATATGAGATCAAAAGGTCAAAAGTTGTCACATGTGTAATAAAATGGAAAAAGACTTACCTTTTATGATCAAAGACAAGAGAAGTAATGAGACACCTTCTCCAACCTGTATGTTACATCATTGTGGCAAAGAATTCAATTCTATGTGAAAGTTTTAATAAAAATAAAATTATTTTGCTTCAATTAAAAGTGAGTGAAAATCCATCCATTGACTATTCACTCATCCAACCAATCATAGTATACATAATTCTGTTTATATCATATTATTCAAATATACATATATGAGAACTATGGAGAATAAAATAATTTATTTGATTGGAATTTAAATTTTAAAAATTTGGTGATTTCATATTAGATTTGTTTTATAAAATATACAAGAAAGTCAAAATTAGTGACATATATAATAGTATATATTTCATTCAAGCAATTAATATTATTTGACATTTGATGTGATGCAATGAATTGGGTAGATAAAAAATGGAATTTGAAAAAAGAAAAAAATTATTTTTTGCATGACTGTTTGCTATATAGACCAATCAAATTATAGAGAAATGATATTTATATAATTATTGAAAATAAGAAATAAATATAGACTATAGACTTTTTGTTCAAAATATTTAATTCAATGTGATGATTGGTTAAACTAATAGCAAAAATTTTATGCATGAATGCATAAGTATCCTCCTTGACAGGAACTAATAATCATGAAATTTTTTCAACCAAAATATATATCCAATTATTTTTTCAATCATTTTTCTTACTTCTCAACTACTATGATGTAAAGATTTTAAAATTCTTTCAATAAAAAAGATTCCAATTATAATAGACACATAATAAATAAATAAAAACATAGAAGATTTGGCATTAACCAAATATTTCGACTTAATTGGAAAAAAAAACTGTTTTTTGTGAACAATATTAACAATGATTGAAATAAACGCTGAAGTTTAGTTCAATACGATCATTTTGACATTCTTATGAAGGGTCAATATTTATTTTATACAGGCCCAAAGTGTAGAAATTTTATCTCCTTAAATATATTTCTATTTAGAATATAGATGTCAAAAATCATTTTTTGAACCAATAAACAAATTACAATATAAATATGGCAAAACTTTATTTATATAAAGTGTTCAGTGTGGTTCATTTTTGTTTGATTATGTCTAATTTAAACATCATAAGGATAAAGTTTCAGACCGGCTTTGTATGAAAATGGGAAAGGAATAAAAGGTGAAATTAAGGTGGTTTTAAGCCTATACGTAATCTTATCTGGTTTTAGCGGATGTACAAAAAGTACGGAGTGAAAACCACTAAATGTACATTTTATAAGAATGGTCAATTATTCAGCCCAGATTGAAATAAGTCAGTAATAGATGGAATTTATCATTTTTGGCATTGAATGACAGCTGTTTACATGTAGTAAGTAGTATCTTACAGTCCACCACTAATATAAGGTGGAAAAGGTTAAAAAGAGGACAAGGACACAGAGGTCCCATTAAAGAAACAGTAACATCAATAGAAGTATAGTATTGTACAAAAATGAGACTAGGAAATTATAATAATAAAGCTATGAATTATTAATATTTAAATTAAAAAATAAAGTATATGGAATTGGAAACTTGTGGCTAAACAACCAACTAAAACATAACTTTTATAAAGATGTATAAAAAACTAAGTATCTCTTTGGTAACATTTACATTCTAGTTTTTTGTTTAAATGTTTTTAAATTGAATCATGTAACATCAAATTCAGTGCTATGATATAAGTATATTTTGGGATTTAGGTACTATACATTTATCTAGAGATAGTTGTTATGAACTTCGTTACATTCTTTTTTATCCAAGAGCATTTTTGGATGCAGATTTTATTAAAAACATTGAATTTGATTTTTGGTCAACAAATTCTTTTTATTTTCCTACTTTTAGCTAGTTGAGTATACATTTTGTGCAGTATAGTACTATATGTTAGTATTATTGGAAGGTATTAATTAACACATGTATTTGACATTTATATACATTCTCATTTCACAATTTCATACTCATTCTAGAGCAATTAAGGAGCAATCAATATTGAAACATTTAGATTTTGTTTTTTAAAACAAGTAACAAATCTTCAAACATCATCTTAGGGTACTTGCTTGTTGTCTTCAAACTTTATTTATGGACTTGTTTGGAGGTTGAAATTTGAGAACAATACCAACCCTTTATGGTACTTTTAAATGTCCTTAACACTTAGAAATTAGAAAAGGGTAGAGTAGATGAATATTAGCCAAATAAACAATATAGTAGAGATACATATTAATAGGGCTATATCTAAATGAAGAGTAATAATATGTGACTACGAACTTGACTTATACTCACAAAATTGATCCCAAGATAGATTACAAATTCAATGTACAGGTTTTAAACAATTTCACTAACAAATGAAGCACATTTTTGGGGTAGTAGGGAAGGTTCATAATCTTCATCGAAGACATACATTCTTTAGTCAATTAGTTACATACATTTTTTTTCTTATTTATTTTGTGTACATTGATGCGATTTTTTTAAAAAAAATATTAGCCTATAAATCACGTCATTCATTTGTCAAATCTAGATTGCTTGTGCTTATGTCCATTCATTTAATTCTATTAGCCTAGACCACTCTCAAATGAAAGGGTTATTCCCTTCACATTTTGGTGAACCCAATCAACCCTACACAACCTTATTTTCTTCAAGTGTTCTTATGCATATTAGAGTTTTTTGTATCTACATTATTTTGACATATACATTTCATTTTTCTATAAATGAAGCTCTACATTTTATTACTTTATTATTTTCATCTTTAGAGGCTTCATTATTTTCACATTGTTACAAATTTCTATTAGTTTTTGCCTATTAGTTATTAACAAAGACATTTCCAGAAACTTCATATAATATTCTAATAAGTGGTTATTTGTGCTTCCTTGTGGTCTATAGTTTCGTTTGATTATCTCATCATTTTTTAAAGCAATTTAAGTTAAAATAGATATTAGGGTGAGAACAAGGATCAAATGAGCACATTAGTGATTATAGCATCCAATTTTTGTTGCAAAATATTTCTATTAAAGAACTAATTAAACCAATTTAAGATAATGTATACTTATGTTTTTTCTTCTTTCATTGATTTATTTGCACATGTAAGAATTGTAAATTTTGAACTACTAGAGTAATATACCTTTAAGTATTTATCATGTCAAAATGCTTATTTACCTTCCAAATATCAATATGTGAATAAATTTTTGAACGGTAATCATGTGAAGGAAAGTGTTTGGCAAGTTGTTTGTGTTGGCATTTTACGTTAATTTAGTTTTTATATTATGATTAAATAAAAGAAAATTAGTTAGATATTTAGTTGTTGGGAGGTTACATTCCTATAAGGGAGTTTTGGTAGTTTTAAAGCAAATAATAGGTTTCTATAGCCAATGTTGATTAATATAAAGCTTATCCCATTAACATCAATAATATTTACAGTTTTCATTTTACAGTATTCATTTTTATTCTGCAATGATCTAAATACACCATTTTTATCATTTGGTATGAGAGCACAAATATTCATATGCCTTTGCAATAAAAGATGAGCAATGCAAGTGTTTGTAAATGGAATGTGTGTGAAATATTCATATGCCTTTGTAATAAAAGATGAGCAATGCAAGTGTTTGTAAATCGAATGTGTGTGAAATCTAGAGGAGTAGACTTGCATAGGCCACCAACAAAGCAAGTAGTTCCCATAAGCCCATCAAATACAAAATTTGTGAACGTCATGCATCCTATAGTTTGTAGGGTGGTTTCATTTGTTTCCCCATGGATTGGACGTGGCTTTCCATAATTTACAATTTGCTTTGAATTCTTCTAGTGAGATCGCAGTGATATCAATTTCTCTTGAAGTTTCGTAGTCCATAATTTTCTTTGGCAAGAGTTTGCATCGGGTGAGCGAGCCCCGTGTGTGATTGTTGTGGCTTTGCACGATTAAAAATCTCACATTCTTTTTGATGGGAAATCTTAAATGCTTTGAATAGCCTATTGCAAGCACTATAGTTTTGAGTACAAAATCCTTGATCAGGGCCCGTTTGGGTACTGGAATATCAAATGCTGGATATGGTCAATTCTGGAAGATGTTACGATTCTGGAAGATACATGTCCTGGAAATGGTTTCCAGAGTATGGGCTAGACCCGTTTGGTTAACTTGGAAGATGACTGAGAAGATGCATAAATAATTTTAATTGTTTATTTCTTAATTTTTTTTAATATGGTGTTTATGTGTGTATATGTACACACACATACATATGTGCATATATACACACATGCATACATGTGTGTATATATACACATATGTGTTTGTATACATGTATATATACATGTGTGTATGTATACACACATACACACGTGTGTCTACACACACACATATACACATTTGTGTGTATATACATATTTACATATACACACATATGTGTGTATATATATATACACATGTGTGCATATATACACACGCGTGTATGCATATATACACATGTATACACACATATGTCTATACACACATGTGTATATATACAGGTGTGTATATACACATGTACACACACACACATATATGTATATATATATACACACACATTTACACACCTATCATGTCACGCATCTGACGAGATATTAAATTTGCTTTTGTTAAAATAATTCCACCTATTTAGGTGGAAAATTGATATGCCCATTTTGGGGCAAAATTGGAATTTTGTAATTCCAATTCCATTTTTATTCATGGACCCAAACATGGAATTTGGCATTATCTGGAATTAGATAATGCCAATTCCAGTCTAATTCCAGCGCCCAAACAGGCCTGAGATGGTATTGCATTTGAAGCTTACTACTTGAAGCTGCAAATTTTGGTTTAACTTTGACTATATAACCTTGCTCCAAATTGAAATATTTCGGCCAGTCTATAGCCTTGATCTGATGTGAGGTTTCATTTGAAGAAGTTTTTATTTAATGAAGAGCTTTAGTGTACAGCATATATGATTTTTTGGAGGTTCAAAACTCTAAGCATTATTGGATTATCATGTATGTATGCAATTTGAGGGTTTTAGAGGGCATTATTGTGTTTGAAGCACCTGTTGCAATGTTATTTTGAATATTTTTGTTATTCAACTTCGGTTGTGAGGCATTGCTTTTAAATTTAAGGCTTTGTCCTTTGGATTTGATGAATTATGGCTCAGGTGTAAATTCTATGAGCTTCACTTCTTCTGTTATGCATAATGTTTATGTTCACCAAATCCTTTACGTTTACATTTGGAAAAAGATAAATTTAAAGTCAACTGTTTATGCTATCAAAGAACCAAATAAGACATCATATGACTAAAGTATAAATAAAGTATGACAAGAGGCTAGAGGCAACAAATATGGGAAGATTTTTATCATCTCGAGCTATCTTTTTGCTTACCGATGATTCATTGCATGAGAAGCATCTTATTTGTGTCCTTGAAGAAAAGAAGGGGCTTGACATATTCATCCCTGAAGAAATGAGGGGGATTAACATATTTGTGTCCCTAAAGAAAAGAGGGGGATTAGCATCATGATTGTCCCTTCAAGGAGCAAGTGGGGCAAGATTTGGTTGATGATTTGTTGAGCACTTGAGGAGGTATTTGTCACACTTGAAGGAGATGTGTACTTTGGGAAGAAAGATTGTCTCATGTGCAGGCATGTGGTTGGTGATTTGTGTAGCGAAGGAGGGATTGTTTCCACAACACTTAAGGAGGTGTTATACATACTTAGAGGAGATGTGGACTTTTAGAGGAAAGACATCTCATGTGAAACACTAGAGAAGGCATTAGACACAAAAAAAGATGCAAAATTTCAAAGGAAATGTGTCTCATTGTGCATGGAGGTGGAAACACATTTACATTCTCTCTTGTTGTACAAATGGTCAGATGGTTACAAGTTCTACAATCAGGAGATCCACTGATGCTGTTAGTTTGGTGGTTTTGAGTGATTCTACAGTTAGGAAATATGCTACTACAATCAATGGATGTTTCTTGGGTGAGTGAGGATGATTGGTGAAGGTGCTTCATTGAAGTCTCCAGAAGGGTTGGGTTCAAAACCCTTGCAATGTTCCACTCTTCAAATTAATGTAATAAGGGGGGGGGGGGGGTAATGTTNAAGGGGGGGGGGGGGATAATGTTAGCGTTTTACATTAATTAGATTAGTGTTTAGGTTAGATTATGCACCATCGTAAATTGCAAGTACCTTATTGGTGTGTACAATTTCATGATTATTTAGCACCCACCTTAGTGTGTTTCTATTTTAACATGCATAATCAAAATTCATGTTGAACTCAATGTACACCTAAATTCAAATATAGGTCCTATGTTATTTCAATTTCACCAAAACTTAATGTGAGCCCTTATTTCTTAGACACGATCCTTTATTATTTCTCTTCTTTAGACTACATGGGCCCTTTGTTACCATTTGTGGCCTTTGTACTTTTTCCCAACCTAAAAATCAGTTGTGCTTCATAATTTGGCATCCCCCAGTTATCCAAGACCCGTGGTTTAAATTTGAGCCCTGATTGGTGGGTATACAATGGCTTAGGCATTCTATACCAAGATATAGAATGCCCTGGGTGTTCTATACCCCCGGTTTTGGGTTGACATTTGAATCGGAGGCTCATCTTGGTCATTTAGTGGGGAATTTGGATTTCTAGTCGGCCCTCCTGAGTTTTAACCCTCAAAATATTTTGAGAGGTATATAAGCACCCCATCTCTCCTCATTTGAAAATCAAGTTCATAGGGTAAAGAATCACATCTACTATCAAGCATCCACGTCCATTATTAAGCAATCATGTTCAAGGTTTGAAGGCAAATATCCAAGAAATCAAAATCTAGATTTCTTCTCAAGCATTCAAGGTGTTCTTCTCCATGGATAAAGCTTCTTTCCCTCATTGAAGGCCAAGCAAAGGAGTCAAACATACGGGAAGAAGATCAATTATCTACCTACTTCATTCTCTCTTTCCTCCCAAGTATTATGGAAAATTACAACATCCATTACACAAGGTTTTGTCTTTCATGATTTACTTTTGGATTTTTGTGTCAAGTCAGAGCTATTGCATCAACATATTTTAACATATTAAAAAAAGCATTTGCATTTCCAAGGTATGATATACTTCATATTTCAAATCTAGCCTATGTTATATGATAGAATGTTTTCATTTATCTTATTTCATTTTCAAGGTTGATTTCAAACAAGGGTTTGGCAAACCCCTCTATACAACCTTCTTCCTCATTTTTCTGTGTAGGAACAGGTGGCGAACACATTAGGACTTAATCCAAAAAGTACGAGATCCGACAATCTGCCTATGAAAGTTTCAGGAAAAATCAAAGGGTATATAGTGGCTTAGGCGATCTATACCTAGGTATAGAATGCCCAAGGCAATATGTACCCTGCAATTCAGCTCTAAAATAAACCACAGGTTGATATTGTCTTCTGGTTATTGTTTTAAGTTAATGCAGGTTGCAATCTGGGCTTGTTGTAACGTGTCATATTTGCTTATTTAGTCCTCTATCTTGCACCTTCCAATCATATTCCTCTAAATCAACTCATATAATAAATCACATTGAAGGATCATTGCACCTACTTAGCGCTTAAGTCCTAATTGAGCCCATTGAATTATCTTCCTTCCAAATGTGCAATAAGAAATAAGACCTACCCATTGATCTTCTTTTTCTATTGCACATTTTGGTGAACCCAACTCATAACATTTCCAATTTTGATTTAATATTTAGATATGATTTGTACACTTTGTTTTATTACATTTTATGCATTTAGTTTTGATTTTTAGTCTTATTTTTCTATTCATTGACACAGTAAACAGTTATTATGCTCTGCTCGCAATAACTTTTAAGAAAACTTAGACGGAAAAAAAAGCAGTACCAAACCTTTCGATTTTAGTACTGCTTTCTTTTTTGCTTTTCAAGAATTGAAAGACACTAACAAAAAAAGACATAAAATTTGTATATATATCTAGTTTATTCTTGCATTGCATGTTAAACTTAATAAAAATACAAAAATATTTATTTTAGGCATTTTTATGTGTGTTTAGATTAGTCATTGTTCCATTACATTAACTTATTGAATCACAAAATGTTGGACTTCTTTTTACAAAGTTTTACTGCTTTTATAAACCCTTTTGTAGCGATGACTTTGATATGATGGATGAATCCATTGATGATTTCATTTCTATTAAATCTTCCTCCATGTCTCCTAAGCCATCATTTGCCAAAATTTACTTAATATGATCCAAGGATTTAAGATCTATTACAATCCCCTTGATGAACCTATCAATGATTCCTCTCCCAAAGTTACTCTCCCTCATGAGAACATATTGATGCAAGAAGATACTTTTAACACTTTCCTCAATGCTCTCCCTCTTTGGGTGGAACCATTAGAGAATGATGTTGATTATTCTCTTGATATGCACCTCCCCATGAGAGTACCTTGGTGAAATAGGATGATATTGTGGAAGAGGTTGATATGATTGACCATTCCCTGGATGACACTTCCCCTCCCATCCATTTTACTAATCTTCCCTCTAGAGAGGAAGTATTAATGAATGATTTTTGTCCTTCTCCTAACTTTTTCCTTATTCATGAACATACTTGGGAAAAAGAGGATAATATCCTTGATGCCCTCCCTTCTGCAAATTAAACCTTACAAAATCAAGATACTAACCAAGTCAATACCCTTCATGTGCAATCTCCACCTCCTCCTTCAATTATTTCTCCAATAAAAATAAGCACACCATCAACTTTTCAAGATGATTGGGGAACATTAGATTTTACACCCACCTTGTATAGTAAAAATAAAATACTTAAATTTGAGACTCAAAACTATTACTTTGACAGATTTATGGATATCGATTGGACCTCTTTAAATTTCAATCCAATTCCGCCTAGGAGTGACCCTTTTCTTTTTGATGATGGCCATGGTATAGGGTGTGTGCAACAAAGCATTGAGACTCATTAGAAATAAAATTCACACTTGTCAAAATAAGCTCTAGTTTTCGAACTTCCCCGTTTGTCCAATAAATCCATAAATTGTTCTCCTATTTTCTCATCACAACGAGATAATACTTTGTTTAATATTTTCAATGACAACTTAATTTCTCTCCCTTTAAAAAACAAACAAAAAAATAGCAAACACATGAAAGAAAATCCTTCCATTTGTATGTATCATTTAATTCATGTTCATAAGACTAATGAATGTTATGATTTGAAATGTAAAATTCTAGAATTCATTGATTATGGTATGCTTAAAATGACACGTAACAATTCCTCTTTATGCTTTGAGCATTTTTAAAATCCCCAAAAAGTTTGGCGAACCTATTGAAAATATTCAAAAAACTTTTCTGTGGACAGTAATGGAGAAAAAGAAAAGGATAGCTCTCATAGCTTGGGAAAAGGTCTATCGACCTATTAACAAAGGAGGTCTTGGGTTATGAAGAATCAGAAATCTTAATGATCACCTCCTTGCCAAACTCATATGGAGATACTACAATTCTAGGGGAGAATGGACTTTGATATGGGATAACAAATATAACAAGCAACGTCCAAACCTTTCTGCCTTTCTTGATAAGGACAGGGGTGTGGGAGGCTCTTTTATACGGAGAAATGCTATGAAAAATAAATATAGCATTAAAAAAGGTATCAAATGGAAAGTTGGAAATGGGAGAAATGTTCTTTTTTGGGAGGATGAGTGGATCTTGTAACCACCTGAATTTGGTCTGTCGCAACTATAGACCCTATTTGCCCTAAGTGTGATCATACCCTCGATTTATGTCCAAACGACCCTGTTACTGCTTGGCATAATTCTTTGAATCAATTTAATA
>MU224107.1:3669465-3705717 GCA_018584345.1 Thuja plicata
CTCTCCCATGCCTTATTAATGCCTTGGGCATTAAAGGCTCTTACATGTTCATTTATTGGGCCTCCTGATTCATAAATGAACCTTGTCCCCCTCTCTCTCTCTCTCCCATTCTTCTATAAATAGAAGCTTGTTTTGAGAGAAAATAAGCCTTCACCCAAAATTAGAAATACATTGTTATGCTGTTGGATTACTCTTAGAATTATATTTCATGTTTTATCTCAAGCTAGTTCATTATTCTCATTTCACCTTTTGAAGCTAGTTTGCATGTTTTATTGTCTTTTAGCTTGTTTTTCAATAAAAATCCTTCATGCTAGGTTGTATTCGTCACTGGTTTATAGCATATTCTGAGGGCTAATATGTTGTTAACCACACTCCTCCTAGTTAGTAGGCAATAGGTCAGTTTTAGTGGGTTTATATGCTTTTCTAACCCTTTTGCACTAATATAATGATCTATTGAGTGTTTGTGTTGATTCTGACAGGTACCCATTTACACACACACAGATCTTACAAACACCCCTTAAGGATTGCCCTGAATGGAGGAACTTTGAGAGACAATGGAAAATTAGATTTGCGAGGAAAGTGAAGGATTACTGGGACATGGATCATTGGGAGGACCTGACGGTTATTGAAAACAAAATGGGACAACTCAATAAAATTCTTAACTCTACTACTCTGATTGAGGAAGAAGACAAGATTATATGGAAGTACAACCCAAATGGAAATTTAACTATATCCTCTCTATATCATCTGGAGTTTGAGGATCTTAATGAGCCTTGTTGGGCTAAATCTTGGATTAAAGATCTTACTCCAAAGATCAATGTCTTTTTTTAGATTTTGATGCAAAACAAAGTCTTGACTAATGACAATCTTAGAAAAAGAGGTATGATTATTGTGAATAGGTGTTACCTTTGTAACTAGGATGAGGAAAGTGTGGATCATATGTTTATTCACTATCCCTATGCTAGGATTATTTAGGATTACTTCCTACAAATTTTTAACATTGAGTGGGTTTGCCCTGAGGACATGAATTGTCTTTTTAACTCTTGGAGCCATCCTTCAAAGAATGAAACTGTGATCAAGGTGTGGAAGTTTGTTCTTCCCTTTGTTTGCTGGGGAGTTTGGAGAGAAAGGAATGAAAGCGTCTTCAAGAACAAAATGGCTAGTGATAAGGAGGTTTTCTACAAAATAAAGAGAGCTATCAAAGAAAACTTACTTTTAAAGGACAAAGCTATGGAACCCCTGAATGAGGAGGACATTACCTTATTAAATAACTAGAAAATAAAAGGGAATTTCAGGAAACAGGATAATAAAGCTAAGAGAGAGGAAGCTAGATGGGATTGCCCTCCCAGTGGATGGATGAAAATTAATTTTGACGGTGCTTCAAAGGGAAACCCAGGGGTTGCTGGGTGTGGGATTGTCATAAGAGATGAACATGGAGTCTGCAGAGGTATTAAAGCTATCCCTATTGGCATCCAAATTAATCATTATGCTGAGGCATGTGCTACCCTTCAGGGTCTTATCTTAGCTAAGGAGAATGGTTGTAATAAGGTGTGGTTAGAGGGAGATTCCCTCAATATTATCAAATGTTTGAATATTGAAACTCCCACCACGTGGAACATTTATAACATAATGCAAAAAGCTAAAGCTATCATCCATTCTTTTGAGAAATGTATTGTTTCACATAACTTCTGAGAGCCAACAATGTTGCTGACTGGACCGTCAACATGGCTTGTAAGGTGGAAGTGGTGACGCAATGGAATGATGGAAAAGACATGCCTTATCAAGCTAAATTATTACTTGATAGTGACCGTTTCAGTAGATAGAAAAAGATCATGAATGGTAAGTATCATAAAGTTTTTTAATGTAGAAGTGATTTGTCATAATTAATATATAAGGATAAAGTACTTAGTGGTGATTACGAGCTGGATGTGGCACGAATTCTGGGTGTATTTGGCTTTGCTGAGAGCGAGGTGTGGTATTCTTAACGACTTTCCTAAGAATTATCACAGAGACAGAAAATTAAACCAGAGAGCTAAGATGGGTGGAAGTAAGAAACAAGTGGAACCTGTAAACTGCGACAAATGGAGATAAATGAAACAAGTCTGGAAGATTCTAAAAGGTGGGATGGAGGTTTTTCTGGAAAGGCTTCATGGCAGAAACCCTTCTATTACCAGGATTTTATCTAAGACTTGGAAATATGGGAAGGTAATGGTGGGAAATCAGTATATGGAGCTCACTAAGGAGATTATAGCGGAGGCTACATGAATGGACACAGAGGGAATTAAGTTCTACAAAGACAGAGCGATATCTGATAAGGCTTGGGAGAATTTTTCGGAGTCCGAAGAAGAGAAGGCAAGACTGGTTAAGGTAGAAACTTCCTACCACAATCCAAAGTGCATATCAAGGCCATAGAGGTATGTTCTTTATGTCGTCATCAGCTATATCACGCTCGACGATAGGTTTACCCGAGCTTATGGTCATCATTTTATGCTATTGAGTCATTTTAGACATAAGGTGAAAGTTAGTTTTCCCTATTATCTGCTTAGTTTGTTAGATTTCACTATTAATAGTTTGCAGAAAGACCTGAAGGGAGATCATGCCTCTCACTAGGGTCTAATGTTGCTTATCTATGAGGTTTTGAAAACTAAAAAAGTGGAAAGACCTCTATTGAATAAGAACTAGAGGGATGAGGAAGAAACAAAGGGTGATGAGGATGATAGTATGTATGAGGAAGAAATAAAAGATAATGAAGAAGAATCCAAGGGATACAAAACCCCTAAAAATACTACCAAAAAGGGCTCCTCATCTAAGAAAAGCCAGAAGAAGCCCTTTTCCAAGGGCTCTAATACAGACAAGGAAACTGATGAAGATAATCTACAGGGGAGAGAAATGAGTAAGAAAAAAGGTAAAAAGTCTACTAAGAAGAAGGCTTTGGTGGAAGATAAAGAAACAGAGAAGGATTTAGAGGAAGAAGAGAAGGAGGACAAAATAGAGACTAAGAAAAGAAAACAGGGAGAAGTGATGGATAGAACTAAGACCAGTCGAAAAGGTAAAAAACCTAGAAAGAGGAGAATTGTTCTGTCCTTGGATGAGGAAGATGTGATGGAGAAAAAGATGAATACCGAGATGAACCTTGGGGAGGATGATAGAGGAGAGACTAGGGAGGAAAAAAAATGATAAGGAAGAGGACCAAAATTCAACGGGGAAAACAGAGGCCAATGAACAGAAGGAAGAAGAAAAGGTGAAGGAGAAACATGACAAAAGAACTGAAAAAAGAGGAAACAGGGTATGAGGAGAAAGACTTCCACGAGAATGAGGAAACATGTAATTATCATATGCCTAATGAAATTAAGCAGAGAAAGGATTGTATTGCGGAATTCACTGGCATGGTGAGTAATATGATTGATGACAATGCTAATATGAAAAATCAAATTGATGTTATGAGGGCTGAGATTAATCTCATAAAAAGCATTGGTATTGGTGATAAACCTGTTGTTGTTTTCTTGGATGGAATGAAAGAGGCGGTTGGTAATTCAGAAGCCCAGGTGGAATTTGTGAACAAAGTTGGTAAAATGGAGAAACAATTGAAGGACATCACAGAAAGGGCAGAGGAAGAAGACAACTCAAGGAAAATCAACAACCTAAATAGCAAGGTGGAAAAGCTTGAGGAAACAATTTGAAAGATAGGGGAGTAATTCCTGGTGAACCTTAAAGCCTATACTAGGCACGCACAGATCCTGATGGATAAGTTGGATCAGGACAGAGGGGAAAAGGACTACAGAGAGGTGAAGGAGATCATAGGACCGAGAACTCACACGAGGGCTAGCACCAAGAATATGAGTCCAAAGGAGGATAAAGATACTGAAGAACTCAAGAATTCGGTAAATCAGATGCAGATTATGGTCATTAAGGCCCAGGAACTTGTGGAGGGAATGTAGCTATCTTTTTTCAGTTCTGTCCTTTTTTTCCTGTCCTTATCTTTTCTATTTATCTATGGGACTTTTTTGGTTAGGCTATCTGCTAGCTAGCTTTTTTTTCTTTCCTAGTTTGGTGCTATGGCACGGATGTTGTTAAACTCTATTGAATATTTGTAAAACTTTTGTAAAGGTTTCAGGTCCTTGTAAAACTTGTTTTTACGTAATCAGAAAAACATATGGCACATTTGTCTTGATCATTCTAAATAACATCTAAGTTCCTATTATGTTGCTCCTCACTATATGACATTGATAACCTATCCTTTAGGGGTTCATTTTCATTCATGGTGGTGCAATTTTATGTGTAATCATACTTTGTAAGTAACATAATAGTCTTTCGTATTCCTCATCTCCACACATGGAGAGAAAGGGTACTATTTCAATCTCCTATCTATCCCAAGAACCCATTTTTCTCCCTTTGATGAGTTGTTTCTTTTATAACATGATATCATTTCTTGCATAGAATTGTTTGTTTCTACATGAGGATTATTTCTCTTTTGTAGGAGGTTCACATCCTTGTTCACAAACTTTTCTTTTCTTGAAAGCACATGTCTATTATAAATGACCTTTTCACTTGGGGTGCACAATATGTTGTCCTTTGCAAAGTATTTCCTTACCTAACAATATGGAAGGTGTGTATACTTTATCATCCTTCCTCATTTTCTTTTCCTTTCCAAAAGATCCATTATCCCTTTGTTGAATTTTTTCTTTTATAATATGAGATCCTTCCTTTCATGGGTGTGTTTGTTTTACATGAGGATACTCTCATTTTTAGGAGATTTGCATCCTTGTTCACAACCTTTTCCTTCCTTGAAAGTACATACCTATTAAAAATGATCTATCACTTAGGGTATATAAGGTGTTATCTTCTCCTTGCCTCACCCTTGGGGGGCAAGGTTTCATTTCTCAATCTCCTATTCCTTTCTAAGGATCCACTTCCTCTTGGTTACATGGTATTTTTTTGTCACGTGATATCTGATGACATTAATTTTCTATTAGTATGCAAAGAACACTTTCGGTAAGCATACACCAAAAGACAAGACAAAGAGCGAACCGAAAATATAGATACAAGAGATCACTGAAAAATGCTAAGTACAAAGAGAACCGATGACACAATTTTGTGTGTAAACCGAAAATGCAAAGCCAAAAGGATAAAGAGGAGCCTGACAGAGGAACACGACGTGCAAGATATAGTGCAACCCGAGAGACAGTTCAAGCAAGGAACCCAAAATATAGTCAACTGATTTCAGAGAATAACCGACCGCCAGAAATCGAAAGTGAGTTGCAGCCCACAAAAAATGGATCTGACTTCCACGTTAGATAAAACAGTCTTATTCTATTTATAGAGTCTTGATTTGTTTTTAAAACTATTTCTTTAGGGACAAGAAACATGAATGTAAGTGCTTTAATCAGTCTAACTGATTTAAAACACATAGACTAGGAGATCAAGGTAAAGTTGTAAACCTGTGATCTTAGAGTTAACATTGTTTTACGTGAAACTTGATAAGGTCAATCTGTCTTATAAATAGACTATGTAATCATTCATTATTATGTATGAGAGAGGGATGTGAAAGGATACAAGAGGGTGAATGAAGCATATGGGCACATCTATGGATCAGATTGAAAGTTTCATGAACTAGAACAACAAAAGGTGAATTTGGTTAGCAAGAACCAAGAACAGAGACTACCGAGCATCACAGGTATTATTCAATCACATTAGGTGATATACATATTCATGTAATCTTAAATGGATATTTAATCAGCAATAGGATATTGCATACACCAGGTCAAATTGTAATTTGCTATCATTCGAACAAGTGAAGCAAAGTGTAAAAATCCTTTCAAGGAAGGTGGATTTAACAGTCCAACTATAAATATCTTAACCAAGTGCACACTCAAAAGTGTTGCTAAATCTCTTAACCGAGTAGACTTTAACAGGTCTGCACAAATACTCTTAAATGGGTAGATCATCAGAAGTGATCAAATTGTAAGCTTTAACCGGCCCCTTCCAATATGCAGATAGTGAAGAATTTGTGGGTGTCATCTCCACCGCAGTTTTTACTTCCTAACAGGAGTTTTCTGCGATATCATAATCTTGTGTTATGTGTCAATTACTTTCATGAATGTTCACATGTATGGTTAATTTTATGAATTGATATAACTTACATCAAGATAGTATAGAACAGATGGCTGGATAGACATTTGATAACTTAAAGGATGAAGGTTAAAAGATACAAAAAGTTTTAGAGGTACTAATTCACCCCTCCCCTCTCAGTACACACTTCCCATTAATTCCAACAATTGGTATCAGAGCTCTGTCTCTTCTTTGGAAAAGCCTAAAGGCTTAAGAGAAAAGATCATACAATGGCAAAGTACAAACTTGACAAAAGCATTGAAAATAAGAAGCTAGAAATTCAGATCTTCTATGAGCAGTATAAAGAAGCTAGAATCAATATGAGGCAATTGTTAGATGAAAGAAACATTATGGCATCTCGCTGTAATGAAATAGATTATCATAAGGAAGAGATACCAGATTTCTTTGAGTCTTCAGGATCAACTACAAGAAAAGCATCAGATACATCAGAAGAAAGCATCACAAGCCTAAATGAAATCAATCAACATCTGGCTGGACAAGTAAAATCTCTACAAATCGGTCAAGAGACACAGATGGTAAGAATGATTGATGTCATGAACAGTGCTAGACAAGCTGAGTAAGAAAGAACACTAGCTATTGATGATAGAAGAAAGGTTACAGGAAAGAGACAAGAGAAAGAGTCTGAAATACAAAGACTTACAGAGCATCAGCATGAGATTACAAATCAGATTATTCTTACGAGTCAAGAGGCAAACAGAATGAATGTTGAACTCATTGAAAGAATAGAAGCTATCAGTGAGCTAAGGGATGAGAATGAAAAGGTTAAACATGAAATAAGAATTCAGTAGCAACATAATGAAATTATCAAGAAAGCTGAAGAAAGCAATAAAAGAATGGATGATTTTCTTGAAGGACAACAAAGAGTCAACAACAACACCAGTCTAGGCTTTACCGAGAATCGAGAATCACCCAATCAAGCTGATCCAAAGAATGTCTATGAAAATCCAAGACCAAGAAAGTTGACATGCAATCACTGTGGAAAGCAAGACCACCCATCAACTGTATACAGAGGCAAAATGAAAGGTATCCCTAAATCTACATCTTCATTCATAGGATTTTGTTATAAATGTAACAAGAAATGACATAAATCTTATGAATGTAAGTCTGAGATGAAATAACCAAAGAAGGAAACCTACATAGACAAATACTATCCTACCTAAAAAATGAATGGGCACACAACTCTTGAATGTTGAAAAAAGAAAAGGCAAGCATGGAAGCCTAAAGGTTAAGAAACTCCCTATCCACCGAAAAGAGTCGGTAACCAGTATGCATGGGATTACAACACTTGGACAATTTGTATAGCATGTGGAAGATTTGGTCACACAGATGCAAGAAATTGCAAACAAGCCTACAGAACAAGAGGCTATACAAGTGTTGGTGGATCTATCACACTCTGTATCATCTACTCCTACTGGACCTAAAATTGGGAGTATACCTGATCAACAGGTAATCTTGACTCAGTTCCAAATTGCAATTGAAGTTAATACTGACAAAGGAAAGGATATTGAACAACCTGCGCCAAATATTAGCTCACCAGAGCTCAAGAAGAAGAAGCTAAACAAGAAGAAGTCACTGAGCTTAAATGTCACATTAGATGAAGTTATTGTGATTCCTAAATAGGATCCAGAGAACTTGTCATATGAGAAGATTCAGACTCTTCAAGACCTATTAAAGAGGAAGAAAAGACGAGGAAATGAAGAGGGATCACAAGAAGAAGCAAGTCCTCCATGATATAAAGGATATTTTTGTAAAAGATTTTGACATGGAAGATGAAAATCAGAAAGCACCAATTCTGGAACAGTTAGTTCACATTGTGCAGAAAGTGAATGACAAAAACATTGAGGCAAATGAAAAGTTGTTGCAATGGTCCAAGAGAAAATTCGAGAACAAATTCTTGGAGAAGATATTAGAAGAAATTGCTACCAAACAGGTTGAACTTTCTTCTCTTGTTGACATTCTTGAGGAAGTTGCAAATAATGTTTATTCTTTGTACAAAAGGTTATGTGATGTAAAATTATTTACAAAGGATAATCAACAACTTATTGAGAAGTTGCAATTAGATTTAAAGTCAACAGCGAGCTCATTGAGCATGGATGCTAGTTCTAGCTCCACACATTTTGATAGGTTGACTCATGCACAAAGGAGGTTAGATGAGCTTATGGGTGAAGATGGCCGAATAAGGGCCAAATTGATAACGATTTAGACTAACCTAATACCTCATCTGGAGGTTATTCAGAAGGAACTTGTAGCTGCATGTGAATTAGTCATATGAGCAGATTCAAGAAATTGCAAACAAGCCTTGGACAAATTGTACAGCATGTGGAAGATAACAACACTTGGACAAATTGTACAACATGTGGAAGATTTGGTCACGTAGATGCAATAAATTGCAAACAAGCCTACAGAAAAAGAGGCTATACAAGTGTTGGTGGATCTACCACACTCTGTGTCATCTACTCCTACTGGACCTAAAATTGGGAGTATACCTGATCAACAGGTAATCTTGACTCAGTTGCAAACTGCAATTGAAGTTAATATTGAAAAAGGAAAGGATATTAAAGAACCTGAGCCAAGTATCAGCTCACCAGAGCTCAAGAAGAAGAACCTAAACAAGAAGAAGTCACCGAGATTAAATGTCACATTAGATGAAGTTATTGTGATTCCTAAATGGGATCCAGAGAACTTGTCATATGAGCAGATTCAAACTCTTCAAGACCTATTAAAGAGGAAGAAAAGAAAAGAGGAAATGAAGAGGGAGCACAAGCATAATCAAGTCCTCCATGATATAAAGGATATTTTTGTAAAATATTTTAACATGGAAGATGAAAATCAGCAAGTCCTCCATAGGATCCAGTTATTGTGATTCGTAAATAGGATCTAGAGAACTTGTCATATGAGCAGATTCAGACTCTTCAAGACCTATTAAAGAGGAAGAAAAGACGAGGAAATGAAGAGGGAGCACAAGCAGAAGCAAGTCCTCCATGATATAAAGGATATTTTTGTAAAATCTTTTGACATGGAAGATGAAAATAAACAAGCACCAATTCTGGAACAGTTAGTTCACATTGTGCAGAAAGTGAATGATGAAAACATTGAGGCAAATGAAAAGTTGCTGCAATGGTCCGAGAGAAAATTCGAGAACAAAGTCTTGGAGAAGATATCAGAAGAAATTGCTACCAAACAAAGTGAAATTTCTTCTCTTGTTGACATTATTGAGGAAGTTGCAAATAATGTTTATTCTTTGTACAAAAGGTTATGTGATGTAAAATTCTTTACAAAGGACAATCAACAACTTATTGAGAAGTTGCAATTAGATTTAAAGTCAACAGCGAGCTCATTGAGCATGGATGCTAGTTCTAGCTCCACACATTTTGATAGGTTGACTCATGCACAAAGGAGGTTAGTCGAGCTTATGGTTTAAGATGGTTGAATAAGGGCCAAATTGATAACAATTCAGACTAACCTAATACCTCATCTGGAGGTTATTCAGAAGGAAATTGCAATTGCACGTGAATTAGTCAAGAGAGATCCTCATCTCTCTATTGTAGAAATTTTGGTAAGTCTAGCTGCCGAGCTAGAAATTAAGTTACAGGTTATGAAGTTTGTTAAGGATAGATGGGATACAACATTTGCATTGATTTTACAGCTTCATAAGCCATTTTTGGATAAATTTAACTTAATCCCTACAACTATCAGTGACAAAAACAAGGAGGAAACAGATAAGGAAATAGACAAAGATGGGCAACAATAGGCATAATATTTTTTTTTGGCATGTACACTATGTAAATATTCTATGAAGTCCGAAGTATAATCTTAGGGGGAGTATATTGTGTACTTAGGAAAATTTTGTGGATATACAGAAATGATAAGTGTTTTTGCCACTAATATCAAAGGGGGAGATTGTTGATCTCTAAGTTTTGTTGATCATTAGTGTCCCTCACTTAGTCATTTATCTAGGCAGGTTAGTCGGTCATCACTGTGACCGAGCTATCCAGTATAGGCCGAGCAGTAGTTATTGTTGAGTTACACAGAAGCTGAGTGAAACTGATTAGTCCATGCCGAGCGCCAGAGTCTTCATGTGTCGAGCAAGACAGTTTTGTCATACATGTTAGGAATGGCACAAACTTGAAGGTAAACTATTTTGAGCCAACTTATTTGGGTATTTAATGTTTTCCATGAAGTTAATTATGCATTAAATCATTTGATCCAATACGTGAAATAGAGCCAATCAAAAAATTGGAATGCCCAAGCGGAATAAGTATTTGATCTTGATCGTTGATCTAGATCTCAATGCCAGATCCGTAAGGTATATAAGAGATTTCGTCTTACCCTAATTTTAGAGAGAGAGTGTGTGTGTGCATACAAGAGATATATGCGAAGGATTGTTTTGAGTTAAGAAGCATAGATCTAGCAGAGGAATAGAGCAGTGAGAAGCAGAGTAAAGTTATATCAGATTATTAGATTAGAGAAGGTATTGAAAAGAGGAGATCCATTATCAGCATTTGAGTGCATATCGAAGGATCAGACCTTGAGACATTCTAACAAGTGTATCAGGTGAAATCTCTTAACAGAGTGGTTCTAGTAGACCTTTCTAAATCTCTTAGCTGAGTGCTTACTTTATTGTAAGTTTAAATCCTTTTGCAAGGTAGATTGTAATGATCTGTAGCTCTTAACCGAGCAAACCTTTAATCAGGTAGATTACAAGTTGTGATCAAATTTTGTAGCCCTAACAGGCACACTTTATTGCTACGGTAGTGAAGATTTTTTTGGGTGTCATCCCCACCCCAGTTTTACCTTATTGGGTTTCTGGGTTACCAAATTTTGTGTCTTGAGTTACTTATTTTATGTTATGGGTGCTACTAGTTGATAGATCAATTACATTTATGGTATGGTTGTGGATCGGTTTGTTTTAAGTGATAAAAGTTATAAGATCTGATTCACCCCCCCCACTCTCAGTATCTTGCTTTCCCATATTGTATTTCCAACATGTTTGATTTACCTTTTCTTATCATTTTATTTCCTACTTGCCTCTATTCCTCCACTTGGATTAACCCTTTTGTCTCCTACTCCACCTTTTCCCTATTCTGTTCATTCATGATTTTACCACTTTTCTTACTTTTCCTCACCACCTTCCATTTTATAGTTGTTACCTATTTTCATATTTACTCTCATTTTTCCTATATCTCTCAATTTCTTTTCTATCCATGGTATTTAGCTTACTATGAGGCCTATATTATCACATCATGCTTATTAGTGCTTACACATTGTTCATCTACATTAATACATCACAATTGCAAGAACCACTTATTAATCTTGTCTTGCTATATCATTCTTCTAGAAATTATATTTCGATATGGTATGTCTCAAGTTACCCTTACTTTGGAGTCATCATGCCTTCTTTCATCATACATCCTAGGGCTTTCATTATCACATCTTTTTTTTGGGTGATAGCATGTCTTTATTCTTTCTTATTACACTTCCATTGTCATAGCTCATATTTGTGCACACTTCTTGTCATCTTTAGCATCATGGTTTCCCTTATATATTATTCTTTAATGAACACACTTTTCACATTAGAGGCTCATTATTCCTTATCCTCTTCCCCAACATTGTCAATCCTTTATATTGGGGACATTATATCTTCCCCTCAATATTATATACTTATATTACCAAGATTATGCACTAGGGGAATTACATATTCCCCTACATAAATTACCCTATATCTTATCTATATCCACTAGAGACCTATCACCTTACTTACAACATGTGCACTCATGCTCTTGTACACCATATCTAGTGTCTATGTTTATATAGTGACTTATGTACTTACATGGATATTTTTGGTCATTGTGGGGCCACGTCATAATTTACACTACTCATGCTAAGGGCACTCTACCTTCCTTGATGCTATCTCCAACCCACATGCACTTACCATGATTTACCACTCAAATTTTACATGCTCATTATGTCTAATGTATAAATTGTTACTATCTTTTTATATGATTAGATACTCACATGCTTATCTATAGATTACATTTACTTTTATGTAGTTGTCTATCTGCTTGAGTTCATTCATCCCGTAGATACAACCAATTCAAGGAGGAATATATTTTCACCGACATTCATATTTTGAACTTCCAAGCAGTGACACGTGCTATAGAAACTTAACACTGACTAGATATCTAATCACATTTCATATACTTTAATGCCTAAAAATTTTCCTTGCATGCATGTTTGTGAGAGATATGTACTTTGCACAATCATTTTAGGATTCACATGCAACTCAAAGTTGGGGCAAAATGTTTTTGATTAAAAAGCAACCAAAATGAGGGGGCTGACCCAAAACAACAAACATAGCCAGCACGAGAAGTGCTAGACTACCAAAACTTAACCATCAGCAACACACCCTCAACCTTTCTTTAAAATCAAAAATAAAAAACTAGTAACCACAGGCCCCAACTTCACCACAAAATTGGTAACCAGCCTATGATCACGAATAGGCCCCAACTTCACAATATAATTGGTAACTAGCCTGTGAACACTAGAAACAGTAATGTTCCAAGAAATTTTAACATTAGCATAAAACTAACTATAATCAGTCTCACGGCTAACAAAGTTATAAAACACAATAAAAAACATGCCCTTATCGACCGACCACCAACAACTTAAGGTAAAGAACAACATAAAAAGAACCAAAGGAAAGTCACTTGGGGTTTCCCCCCTCCATTTAGCAGCAGCTTCAACCAGTCCTCCACAAGAAATCGGAAGAACTTCCCATTGTCCTTTTCAGAATCCAAGGTCTTAAGGCTCTCCTGGTGCAGAAGTTGGAGTCGTTGTCGCTAAGTGTATCACTTTTACGGTGAAGTCCGCAACCCTGTTAAAACTCTCGCCCAACTCCCTAACTTCACCTTTCAGCACTTGTAAGTTAGCTTTGGAACCAAAGTCCTGAATCTTATCTTGAAGCCGTTGAATTTCATCCTTCATTCGAATAGTCGGCCTTAACATCCTCATTTCTATCCTCTGAGGCCCCATCTGTATTCCCCCAGTATCCTTCTTCATTGCAGTTTCCTCCAGATGGCCCAAAGGCGAGGTAGAAAAAAGCGGAGACTCAGTCTTTTGTTCTCCCATCATATTCTTATTCGAGAAGTCCATAATGGGAAATTTAAAACTAGTTGAAATATGTGTGGATTCCTGGCTTCTCTCACCTCCCTCCCTTATCGGGGCAACTTTTCCTTTATCCTTGTCTAAGTTGTCCTCCTCAATTTTTATTGTTTCACTTTCTTGTTTTCTTCACTTCTCCCTTTTTCCTCCCTTCTTCCTCCTCTAATTCAACCTCTTCATCATCTACCTCAAGGTATCTTTTCCTGACAACCTTTTTTTTAACTCGGGTGTTGGAAGAAATCTTGTGGGACCTCCTACTCCTATCATTGTCTTCCTCTTCATCGTCAGAGTCAATGTTGATTTGAACTTCTCCCACCAAACCATTTTTGTCTTGGCGAGAAACCTTGGGATTTTTCCTCGCAGGAGTAGGCATTTTCGAGGATGACATTGGTTGAGACAGGGAAGCCACAATCTCATTAGGGTTATTAGCAGGGATGACATTAATTTCCTGAAGGGTAGTGAATCTAGGAGGGCACAAAGAACAATGGAGATTGTAAAGCCGAAGAATGAGCCCTTAGTGGAGGATACAGTAGTTCTGCTTGGTTTTTTTTCCCCCTCACACCCATAACCGACGCTTCCAATGAATGCAATAGAAAAAATGGGATGGAAATTTGCTCATTATAACAAAAATGATTTAACAGAGGGAAGTGATAATTGTAGCAAGTCCCAAACTGACCTTCAAGGGTAAGATACTTCATAAGAATCAAGCATACCTCATTCCAAGGTTCAGGAAACTTGAAACGCTTGAAGCCACCACAGAACCGAACATGAACCTCTGTCTTTTTGAAGAATCAGTTGACGCTTGTATCATCTCGGCTCTTAGATACCTTCTTCAACTTT
Source organism: Thuja plicata (assembly GCA_018584345.1). Taxonomy (NCBI): domain Eukaryota; kingdom Viridiplantae; phylum Streptophyta; class Pinopsida; order Cupressales; family Cupressaceae; genus Thuja; species Thuja plicata. The sequence continues at coordinate 3,683,596 of MU224107.1, forward strand.
CTGCCCTCCATAGATAAACTCGTCGCTTGGGCTATCACTTCTGGATTAATTTTGAAGGTTATACCATTAATGGTTACCTTATGTTCCTCCTAGGAATCCACAAGCTGCATTGAAATAATCTCATCACTTCCCTCCATGGCTTCCATGTATGGGTGAAATCTTCCTTCCTTCAGGTACATGACAACAAACTGGTTCTTGAGAAATCCATCTTCTATTTTAGGTGGTTCCACTCTGACCATATCTCCACCCATCTCAGCGCTATTCTCCGAAAGCAACTCCTCTTCGTGAGGCTCATGAGACATCACAACTGATCTTCCACCGCACAACCTAGCTAGCCCAGAGCTAACCCCAATTCAAACGACCTTCGTAGAAAACCCAGCTCAAACAACCAATGTTGCAAACCACTGTTCTCCAATTAGTTCTAATACTAATCTCCTTAATTACAAACTGGTAGTTCGACCCACAGGAGGTACTATTCACATGGGGAGGCATATTAATTACAATAAAGGCCCATAAGAAAAAATGATTGCGGATCTTGGAAATAAAACACCCATAAAGCCTTGTCGTCTAATCACAAGTCACAAATCTTGTGCAAATCCCCATGCCAATTTTGGTCTTAAAAGTGCTCGTACTTTCACCAAAAATGGTAAGAATGGCCCTGATCGCTTGTTATAAAGGCTTAGAAACTAGGCATAATCCTTTAACTCAAGGATTGGACATCCAACTAAGCACTTCATCCACTTTATAAGAAACTCATTTAATATGTCAAACCCAAGGATGTGTTACTTGAAACGGGCCACCAAAATATATGCACCAGGCACTTCTCAACCAATCATTCTATAGTTTTTGCAGGAAATAAATGTTGGAAAGAAACTATTCTATGGCTGCAGGAAATAAATGCTGGAAAGAAACTATTCTATGGCTGCAGGAAATAAATGCTTTCGAAGGGAAACTATACTATTGCTGCATGAAATAAATACTCAAAGAAAAGCTAAACCATTACTGTGAAAGTAAACAATTGAAATTAAATGATGGAAATGAATGTTGGTAGCAGGATGGAAGAGTGCACAAAATAACTATAATGGCTTAGTTACTCTGTCGCTTGGCCGCAGGAAGCGGTAGGTGTCCTGTGGATTTGGCTGCAAGAGCTATTCAACATGGGAATTGAAATAACAGAAATGCAGGAAAGCGAGCTAAACTAGAATGAATCTAACTATGGATTCCTCACCAAGTGGCCCCCCTTGGGTGAGTACCCAGAATACTCAATTACACAAAACTAATCTCAAAACTTCATTTGCTCATTAAAATAAATAACAGAGTACAGAGATTCTCATTAACAATAAAATAACAGAATTGAACTATCTTGCAACTATCATAATACTACTACTGCCCTCCTTCTCACGCAGGAGCGGGGCTTTATTTAAAGGAAAAACATCTAACTGCTAAACTCCACATGCCCTAAGAAAAGGCGGAGCTTTTATAACAAACAAATAACAGAAAGGAAAGCTAGAAAAAATGAAATGGAATCGGCCCAGAAAAGAGGAAAGAACTGCTTAGACAGTAGATCTAACTTCCCACTCTCTCCCAGATTTCATCAAGAAAATTATTGTGTTTACCAAGTCTTTGCTAAACCATCTCCACCTGGATTAACCGAAAACCTTCCACCACTGTTACGCTGATGTTTCATCTGTGCGCATCTGCTGCAAGACCGAGTCAAGCGTCCAGCACATAGATGTGCTCACTTGAACAAGATGACAGTTGCTACTTCGATGCGCTGCATTAAAACTGTTAGGATAAAAGAATTCATGGAAAATAATAATTCAAAGTACATATGCATTAACTATTACTCAAACAGTCAATTCATTCATAAAACATGATCATAATTTCATAGCAATAAACAAAGCATATTCATCCAGATAAAGCATATTAAGTAGCATATGTTCATGGCATAGGTCTAGTGGTTGAATACCACATATTAACAGTTTTAGAGCATAAAGTCTTGGAGTAATAAAAGTAAACATAGGAAAAGACCTAGCAAAAGTTCTTCTAAGGTATCTAAAGTATGTCATTTAAATGACCTGTCAATTTTCCCCCTACGAAGACTAGTGTCGGTCCTCAGGCACTGAGATGTTATGAATCTTGGCAAGAACCCGAAGGTCTCCTTGTGTCTCTCCAATCATGGAGGTGCCCACTCGCCAGTATAATCCATTTGTTCGCTCCACCTTCACTCGTCTGCTCAATTCCTGTTGCTCATCTATTTCATCATCCACATAGTTGTATAGTGGCCATAAAATCATAGGAGGTTGGAAGGTGAGTGGAAACCATCTCTCGGGTCGTGGCTATCTTCCCTAGCATATATACCAGCTAACATGCTGCATTGTAGCCTGCAAGTTAATCAAACTGTGTGGTTCTGCCTTCTTAAGTGCCATAGTGAGTCTCTCCCATCTTTGCCTTAATCCTTCAGCTGCCTTGTCCCCATCTGATAAGGACAATCTTTCAAATGCTAAGAAAATTTCACCACGGCTTTCCAAAATACATTTTCTGGGTGCAGAATCATGAAATCCATAAACAATTTGCATCCAGTCATAGTAAACCCATCGTGGTGATCGACTTTCAGGACGAAGAGGAAATGAAATGGATTGTTCTAGGATTCTGTACTTCTATAATTGCCTGACATAATTTATTTCATTATGAATCCAGGAAAGGAGGACAGACAAATGTATATCATCAATAAAAAGAAAGGGATTATAATCAGTATTAAAAGGAACAGCATAATTGTGCATGTATAACTCACATAACAAATTCCAGACACAATCAGGTGATGTGTTGTATGCGGCCACAAATTCCTATGGGGTTTGTATGTCTGAGTTAAGATCCCAAAGGACTCTCATTAATTTAAACATAAAAAATTGCTCCTTGAGGCATAGGGTATAAACCCGTGGTGGTGGTCTGCATTCTATTAAATCCAAAATTATATATGTAATGTTATTTATCTTATTCTGTAGGAATTCAATTTCTTAATGTTTTCTTTCAAGCTCCCTTCTTAATTTTGTATTTTCCAATTCCCACATCGACTTTTGATATTGCATTGCATTGAAATAGTCAATCGAGAGAGCGTGAACAGTTACCTCCTCTGGTTTCCGATGTGGGACCGGCTTGGCTACTTGTGGGCCTTCCTCTTTCTTTGTACAAACTGGCACATTATCTTGAACAAGGGGCTTTTCCCTGTGATTGCCTTCTTGTAGAGAAGAATATTCTCTTTCGGCTCTGTTAGGCTCTGCTACTTCTAGTATTATACATTCTGCTTTTGTAATCACCTCAGTGGCTGCAGGATCCTTTTCCATCATACACTGGCATTCTGCAATCGGACTGCCTGTTTGCGATTGTTCTTATAAGGACTCCTCAGAGGAGACATGAGAAGCGTCAACCGTAACAGGGGAGTCCTTGCTATCTGAGTGTGTAGTGTTCAAATAGAAACTTCTATGCAATGGGGTATCAGTAGAGGCTGCAGGTTGCTTCTGTGAAAGTTTTATTTTCTTGGTAGGTGTGGCTACAGGAAAAATAGTAGAAATAGGAACATCCTGACTCATATATTCTACCATTTTGGCCTTTCCCTTTCCCTTTTTATCTTTTTGCCGAGAAACTGTGGGAACCTCGATTTCTCTGCTCCCTGAGGTAGGGTTTGGATGGCCAGAGGGCACATTCTCCACATTAACTCCCGAAGGAGAAGAATTCCTCAAAGGTTCATCTTGTTCACCAAATTCTTCTTCCTCATTAGGGTTATTTCCCTGTTCTTCTTGAATTTCAGGTCGTGGCCCCTCTCCATGCAATTGAACATGAGATTCTATAATAAATCTGTTCCAGGACATGGGAGAGACATCCCTCAGTGACCTTTCCACCAACAGTTTGATTAAACCATGGTGGGTCAATGCGTTCTGCTGCTCCTTCCGTACCTCTTCAGCACTTAAATTCAAAAGGGTGTAAAGAAAATTGGGAACATTTACTAAACGGTTATGTTGTAAATGGATCAAAAAGAATTTAAAGTGTACTGCATGCAAGAAGGAAAAATGACCCTCACAGGTAATGTGCCTGATAACATGAATTGCCAACTGAGGATATTCTCCTGGAAGAGATGTCTGCTTTACACCCTGTTTGCTGTAATCTATTGGGGCATCTGTTGGCAAAGAAAATTCCGCTCTAGCTACACGTGCATCGTGCCCATGTCGAAATGCTTATCCTATAGAAGAAAGTCCAGAGACTATAGCAATTCGTGCTTCAGAAGCTTCAATTCACAACCCTTTAACATATGCAACTCCATTGCTATACGTTCTCAAGAATTCTAGTGTTGTGGCTTCATCATACCCATTTAACTTAACAAAATAGGTGAGCCACCCTACTCTGTTAAAAATTTGAATATTGTCCTGGTCTTGTAACAAAGCGAAGTGATTTTCTAGTTCATGCCTTATAGGAGAACCACCCATTCAATTGTTTGAAATTTCCAACAATGTCTGAAAAAATCAGAAAAAACCCTCTTACTCCACTGATACTATCTATTATTTTTGCTGAAATGTCTCTGCTGTGCCCAGAATTGGAATAAAACTTTCTAGGTTTCTGGGTAGACAAGACACAACATAATTTTTTTGAAATAGTGCTGTGAATCTAAGCTGAAATCTTGAGTTAAAAAGGCAGGGTTGGTTTCGACAGGTTACACGTAGGGGTTGTCAAATCATTATTTTTGATATGATGACTCAGTACAATTCTGGTAGAAAAAATAGTAATGACAAAGGATGGCAATTATGACAGCTGATTTGGAAATGATAGAATATTTGAGTTGATGGGATATTTCATTTATTACATACAAAACCTATGTAATGCCCCCTACAAAAAAGGTTACAAGTGTCCTTACTTGCATGACAAAGTACAAAAAAATTATGGATGAATCGCTATATTAATTACAATGTGTCATAATCATATTAAATGGAGCAAAAAAAACTTTTTGAGACAATAAAGTATTGTGTACCTTGGAATATTATACCGTTAAATGCCCAAATCTGGAAAGATTTGATGATGTAGGCAAAGCAAAAATTCAAGCTGGCGCAATAATGAGGTGACGTGAATGCGTTGATGGTAGAAAAAGGTGATGAAAAAGTAGATGGAATGACATTGTTATTATGGACAAGAAATTTTCGTGGGAAATGAAAATTTTATTATGACTGCATGTGGAAAATTTTCAAAGAGATGACCCGAGCAAATAATTACTCTGGTTGGCTGCAGGAATGCCCTTGGTAGGAAGAGATCCTTCGGCTGTAGGAAAGTCGTTAGCTGGAGGAGGTTCTTCAGTTGCAGGAAAGTCGTCAGCTAGAGGAGGTTCTATGGCTATAGGAGGTTTTGCTGTAGCAGGAGAAATCTCAAATTTCTATAGGAAATCGGCCTTTGTCAGTGGTTTATGGTACAGGCAAAGCCTATGACCATTCACCAGTAACTTGAAATGTACAGGGTCGATGGTGGATAGCTGAATTTCTCTGTTAGCATAAACATGAATAATCTCATAAGGGCCAAGCCAACGTGTTGTAAGCTTACCTTGGTTTTCTTGGAATCTTGAGTCATACAAAAGAGCCTAGTCGGCAGGAGCAAACTATCTAGAAAGGATATGAGAATCATACCACTTTTTCCGTTGTGTCTGAACCAATTTTGTGTGTTGCAGGGTGACTTTCCTTATCTCATCCAACTGGTTAAGCTACAGGATCCTGTCGCGTTGTGCCTCAGAAAGATCAATGTTTAGCTACAATGCCATTCGTAAAGTCTTATGTTTGAACTCAATCGACATCACAATTGTTTTTCCATATACCAACTCAAAAGGGGTAAACCTTGTTGTGGTTTTCCATGTAGTTTGGTAGGCCCATACTGCTTCTTGGAGGCGACTGCTCCAATCTTTCTTGTGCAATTGAACTGTCTTCATGAGGATAGCTTCTATCTCCCTATTGGTGATTTTTGCTTGACCATTCGCCTGTGGGTGATAGGGGCTTGATTTTCGGTGGTGAATATTATACTCGTTCATTAGAGCAGTAATCAACATAGAGGTAAATTGAGCTCCTTGATCAGTGACTAACTCTTGGGGTACACCATAGCGCATGAATATCTTGTCATACAAAAACTGTGCAACTCTCTTATCCCTGGCATGCTTCATGGCTCTAACCTCCACCCACTTGGTTACATAATAAGTACATACAAGTATGTACGAATTATCATCAGATGCAGGAGTGATGGGACTGACAAAATCAATTCCCCATTTATCAAATGGAGTCACTACGACTTGAGGAAAGAGAGGTATTTCATTAGATTTAGTAGGCCACCCCATCCTCTGGCATCGATCACACTTCCTGGTGTAATTGGTTGAATCCTTGTAGAGGGATGGCCAGTAGTAACCAGTGTTAAGTACCTTCATGGCTATCCTTTTGGCAGTAAAATGTCATCCACAGGGCTCATCATGACAAGCCCGGAGGATGTCATAAGTTTTTTCCTCTCAAATACATCTTCTCAATACTTGGTCGAGGCCTGTATAAAATAAACAATCATCAATCCATGAAAAGTTGAAAGTTTTCTCTATTAGTAACCAGTTTTCCTTTGGAGAGAAGTGTGGAGGTACCTTTTGGGAAACCAGATAGTTAGCAATATCAGCGTACTAGGGTGCTTTTGCTGCAATGGAGAACAGGTGGTCGTCAGGGAAATTGTCATCAATTGTCATAGGTTCATCAACATTCTGCAGGCGTGAGAGAAAATTTGCCACCACGTTTGATCTGCCTGGATTATCTATGATGGTAATATCAAACTCCTTTAGCAGCAACAACCATCTAGCTAACCTCCTTATTATGGAAGGTTTGTTAGCTAAGTACTTAATAGATGCATGGTTTGTATGGACAAATATTTGAGAACTAGTGACATAGTGGCAGAATATTTTCAAAGCATAGATGACAGCCAATAGCTCCTTTTCGGTAACTGTGTAGTTCAACTCAACTCCTTGTAGATTTTTGCTAATAAAAGAAATAACATGTTCTAGAGTACCTTCCTTCTGTCCAAAAACTACTCCAACAGCATGATCAGAGGCATATGTATGTATGTGGAATGAGAGTGTCCAATTAGGACCTCACAAAATAGGTGCTTGAGTGAGTACAGACTTCAGCTACAGGAAAGCTTCATCACAGTTTGATGTCCAGATAAAGTCAGCATCTTTAGTGAGCAGTGAATACATAGGGTTGGCCATCTTGTTGAAGTCGTTTATGAATCTTCTGTAATACCCAGCATGACTAAGAAAGCTTCTGACATCTTTTTGTTTGGCTGGGGTAGGCAGATTCACAATGACTTCAATTTTGGCTAGGTCTACTTGAATGCCAAGAGAAGAAATGTAGTGACCAAGCACTACTCCTTCCTGCATCATCATAAAACACTTCTCACTATTCAAAGACAGGTTGTGTTCTTTGCACCTGGTGAGGACTTTTTCCAGATTTGCCAACGCTTCCTCATAAGTTTCACCATAAGTTGTAAAGTCGTCCATGTAGATCTCCATACACTCATGGGAAATGTCAGCAAAAATGTTGATAACCGCCCGCTAAAAAGTAGCAGGAGCATTGCAGAGGCCAAACAGTAAAACTAAATAAGCAAAAGTCCCACATGGGCAGGTGAATGTGGTATTTTCCTGATCCTTAGGAAGAATCCGGCTTTGATTGTATCCACTGTACCCATCCAAGAAAGAAAAGTATTTCTTTCCTGCTAAAGAGTCCAGAACCTGGTCAATGAACAGAAGAGGGAAATGGTCCTTTTTAGTGGCATTGTTAAGCTCTCTATAATCCACACACACTCTCCACTTGCCACTTTTTTTAGGAACCATGACTAGTGGGGAAACCCACTGGCTGTTTGATATAGGATATATGAAGCCGACTTTAAAGAGTTTTTAGAGTTCGGCTTTGACTATCTCACGGAGAGCAGGGTTGACACGTCTTTGGAATTGCCTTACTGGGGGTGTATCTTCCTTTAGGAAAATCCTATGAGTGCATAACTTTGGGTGTAGACCTTTCATATCAACGTAATCCCAGGCAAAAGTTGTAGCATGGTTCTTCAGTAACTTGGTCAATGATGTTTGTTGTTGAGGAGTAAGTTTGCTATTAATGTGCAAGCAACGTTGAGGGGAAACTTCCAGTTGCTTAGTGAGCTCGACCATAGATGCATCAGTCAATGAGGGTAATTGGATCTCATAGAGAAGCATTTGGCGATAGAGATGGTTGGATATAGGGGAAGATATTTGGTAATCAGAGTACAACGGTTGCAGGGAGTAGTTTTGGAAGGAACTATCCAAAGGGTCTAAGTTCGATCCATACTGGTTATGCATGATGTTGGTGATTACTTTATCTTCCTCCTGAAGTTGCACGAAGGGATCCCTTTTTAACATCATTAATTGGGAGACTAAATTAATAACTTCAGCTTCCTCGCCTACATCTGACCATATGGGAGAGGATAATTCCATCTGAGGTTGAACAGGAGGATACAAGGCCAAAGTTTTGGTGTGTTAGCCATCAGAAATGGTCATATCTCCTGACCGACAACCGATATAGGCATCAGCGGTAGCCAGCCAAGGATGTCCCAGGATAATTGGATAGCCTCCTAGGTTAGCTTTTGGCGAGAGGATCATGAAATCTGTAGGCTAGGACCAAGACTCAAGGTCAATCACAATGTCCTCCACCACTCCATCAGGCTTTACATTTGAAATGTTTGTGAGCTGCAAGACAATAGGTGTATTGCGGAGGTTGGTGATACTAAGGCGTTGCATAATGTCCTTGGTCATGACATTAATGACAACTCTAAGATCAATCAAGACATTTTTTATAAAAGTCCCATTAATAATGACCTCGACAACAGGGCTGCCAGGATCAAAATATTTTGGGATGGTAAGCTTCCCTAACATGATTTCAGTCAGTTTACCCAAGACATGGACAGTCTGGGGATCCTTCTTCTCGTGGCCAGGCTTTTTAAAGCAAGCTTCCTTGATGGATTTTCCATGTGTAGGAACATCTTTGATTGCCTGGAAAAGGGGAATTTGGATGTTGACATTCTTTAGTTAGTCAAGGATATTAAAATCTACTTCATCAGTGGTTTTCAGATTGCTATGCTGTAATCTTTGTGGGAAAGGAGGAATGGTAGACTAATTGGATTTAGCTGGCGATGCAGGGGCTACTAGATTAGACAAATTGTCAGGTTGATTGGGCTCCTCAGAAGACATTTCATTAATTACAAGAGGCAGAGTGGTACCAGATCGCAGGTGAATATCATCGAGGTTGATTGCATATGCAGGGTATTGCATGGGATACTGTGACTGGTCTGTAGCATACACATTTTGCTGAGGTGGAGGAGGTTGATTGTTGGGGTTCGCCACGGCTATTTAGGTAATTGAGTAGGCTTAGGAGGCGGGTTAGTAGCTGTAGGAGGTGGCAAAAGAGCTTGTTGTTGTGGAGGTTGCATAGGTAGTGGCAAAAATCCTTGTGGTTGATTTGGCCATTGCTGGCCCCCTCGCCATTGTGGGTTTTTCTACCAATTACCCTATGGTGGCTGCCACGCCCCTTGAGGTTGTTGCCAACCTCCTTGAGGGTTTGGCCACTGTTGATTGGGGTAATTCTGCCACTGATTCTGGGAATTATTCTAGGGAGGATTTTGGTAATTCATGGGGGGTTGCCATTGATTATTATAAAAAGGACCACTAAATGAAAGAGGGTCCTGAGGCATACCTTGTCTCTGTACCCATGGTCGTCACTGAGTGACAAAGAACAGTTGCTCGTCCTCTAGTTCAACTAGTTTGTAATCAGTCAACATTTGTGTAGTCTCCATGTTAGGAACTAGTTTGCATCTGCAATCTCTCTTCTTCTGTCTACAATGTGGACAAAATTCTGCTGGCATAGCCTTTGCTTCCTTATGTTTATTTTTAGCTTGCATGGTGTCCAGCTGGGTGGCCATGTTGTTAATGATATCTTTCTTAAAATCGGACAAGAGATTGGTTATCTCTGTCCGTGAAGCACCAACACCATTGGACTTCCCCAGGGTGGACCTATATCCTCTTCCTTTCTTAACAACAGCTCTTCAGTACTTAAGGAAGTTCTTCCAGATATAATCCCATTATGCCTGGGTGATATCTCCTCCGGCCATTAGGTCTAGTGCCTCTGTGCATCTGTCATGAATGCCTCGTAAAAAGAGCAACTTTTGAGATTCTTCATTAAGCTCGTGTTGAGTATTCTTCTAAAAATTGAACATGAACCTTGAGACATAATCCTCAAGACTCTCATCCTCCTTCTGTGACATCTTAGAGATGTCATCCCCTCGCATATCATTCCCTCGACAATACTCCTTGTATTTCAGCAAGAAAGCATCCTTCATTTCATCCCAACTATGGACAACATCCTATCCTAAGCCCATAAACCATCGCAATGCAGACTCTTTAAGTGTTGTAGGAAAGAGCTTAATCCTATGGGCATCGGTGGTGTAGTCATAGATCCTACAAAGGATATCAAACTCAAAGAGAAAGGTATACGGGTCCTATGTGACAAGGCCGTAAAATTTTGGAAGAGCAGAAGAGGGAATATTTTTGAGGTTGTTATTATCTCATTGATCAGAGATGGAGAAAGGAAATGTAGTAGGATTGGCCATCCTTCGTTGTTGCTGAGGTGGATTTTGAGGTGGGTTCTGAGGTTGGTAGATGACTAACTGCCAAGGATTTTCTTCTCGAGGATTCTGGAGTTCTAGATTGGCAAAGGCTTCAGCAAATAGATTGGCTTCTGGTTGTTCCTGGAAGAACCCATGAAAGTCACCCTCAGAAGATGAGGACAATGAAGGGGCTTCAGGAAGCTCAACAATTACGTCAACAAACTGGTTTTCTTCCTCAAATAGGTTACTAGATGGATTTGGCAAGTACCTTCCTCGGGTGTCTCTTCATCTATTATGCATGCAAATAGTATGGAATGATGTGAATAGCTATTTTCTTTGTCAAGATAAGGCTTAATCTACTTAAAGCAGGGAATGAAAGCATGAAAACAAATCCTAGGAATGGTTGAATAAGAATCAGGCTCGGCACCATCCCCGACAACAGCGCCAAAAATTATCGCTTGTTATAAAGGCTCAGAAACTAGGCATAATCCTTTAACTCAGGGTTTGGACATCCAACTAAGCACTTCATCCACTTTATAAGAAACTTATTTAATATGTCAAACCCAGGGATGTGTTACTTGAAACGGGCCACTAAAATATATGCACCAGGTACTTTCTCAACCAATCATTCTATAGTTGCTACGGGAAATAAATGCTGGAAAGAAACTATTCTATGGTTGCGGGAAATAAATGCTTTCGAAGGGAAACTATACTATTGCTACATGAAATGAATACCCAAAGGGAAGCTAAAATATTGTTGTGAAAGTAAACACTTGAAATTAAATGATGGAAATGAAGGCTGCTAGCAGGATGGAAGAGTGCACAAAATAACTATAATGGCTTAGTTACTCTGTCGCTTGGGCGTAGGAAGTGGTAGCTATCCTATGGCTTTGGCTGCAGAAGCTATTCAGCATGGGAATTGAAATAACGGAAATGTAGGAAAGCGAGCTAAACTAGAATGAATCTAACTATGGAATCCTCACCAAGTGGGCCCCCTTGGGTGAGTACCCAGAATGCTCAATTACACAGAACTAATCTCAAAACTTCATTTTCTCATTAAAATGAATAACAGAGTACAAAGATTCTCATCAACAGTAAAATAACAGAATTGAACTATCTTGCAACTATCATAATACTACTAATACTACATGCCCTAAGAAAAGGCAGAGCTTTTATTACAAACAACTAACAGAAAGGAAAGCTAGAAAACAGGAAATGGAATCGGCCGAGAAAAGAGGAAAGAACTGCTTAGACAACAAATCTAACTTCCCACTCTCTCCTAGATTTCATCAAGAAAATTATTGCGTTTGCCAAGTCTTTGCTCAACCATCTCCACCTGGATTAACCAGAAACCTTCTACCACTGCTACGCCGATGTTTCATCCGTGCGCGTCTGCTGCAGGACCGAGTCAAGCGTCCAGCACATAGACATGCTCACCTAAACAAGATGATGGTTGCTACTTCTATGCGTTGCATTCAAACTGTTAGGATAAAAGCATTCATGACAAATAATCATTCAAAGTACATATGCATAATTATCTATTGCTCAAACAGTCAATTCATTCATAAAACATTATCATAATTTTATAGCAATAAATAGAGCATATTCATCCAGATAAAGCATATTAAGTAGCATATGTCCATGGCATAGGTCCAGTGGTTGACTACCACATATTAACAGTTTTAGAGCATAAAGTCTTGGAGTAATAAAAGAAAACATAGGAAAAGACCTAGCAAACTTTCTTTTAAGGTATCTAAAGTATGCCATTAAAATGGCCTATCAGGCTCATCTTATCAGCAGATTACCATAATTAAGTCTCTTTCCAATTTTATTTTTGCAATTTGAATTCTCGTAGCTCCTCGTGACTCTACAACCCGCCTTTCTCCACCAATTAGAATCATCCATGTATCTCATCATTTAAGTATATTATTTCTGACCTTCTCAATGAGAAAAATAGTATGCTTCGTCAGTGACATTGAGTTTCTCCAGCACTTGATCCCGTGCATAGATAATCCAATGGCCGCCACCGCATTCCCTTCTCTGTAAATTTGTTGCAATTTAAATTCCTCGGACCTCGGGAGAAACATCCAAATATCCTACAACAGATTAGACATACTCCAGCTAGCCCTATAGTTCGCTTTGACCATCTCAATCACGATTTTTGAGTCACCCTCGATGATAAAATTCTTGATTCCCACGGTAACGACCACTTTAAGACCCCATAATAAGATGGAGATTTCCGCCACATTATTGGTAACCAACCCTAGGTTAACTGCATAAGCAATATAAATCCTCCCAAGGTGATCTCTGATAATACCTCCTCTAGCAGCAACCCCATCAAAGTTGAGATTGAAGAACGTGTCCTCTAGGGGGCCCAGTGAGTATGCCTCCTCGCTAGCACCTTTGCGTTATCAAAAACAAAAAAAGAATTAGAGAGATTCCAACCACGTTCCAATCTATAGTCTGCTTTTCTAGGGGGAATTAGGAACTCTCCATCGGCTAGTCTCTAGATTTTCCCTCCACAGATTGACAACAGTTCTCACCATCCCTTCAACATCATTTTCCTCCCCCCAAAACACCATATTATTCCTTTCTTTCCACAGGCTCCAACACACATGTAGGGGTTACATTTTCCATAGTAAACAAATGAGCGGATGTACTAAAAAATGTCCCCAATTGGTGACAAATTGGTTAACATTCTCCAAAAACACCCACTCTAGCTGCATTTTGCTCATTATTTTAGACCACACCTTAAACACATAAGGACATTGTATTAAGAGATGACTTATGGTCTCTTCCTAATTTTTACACAGAACACAACGGTTGACCAACTGGATACCCCGCTTCTGGAGGTTATCCAACATGAGGATCTTGTCGTGCAAAACCGTCCACCAGAAAAAATTTATTTTAGGGACAACTGTGGGATCCAAACACTTCCCCACATTTTCTCATTCAGCACCTTCTTAGAGTTAACTAAGTAAGCTGATTTCATCGTGACCTCCCCCGACTTGTTATGGCACCAGATAACTATGTCATCTATCTGAGAGAGGGGGACTTTGACACCTTCCAATAACTTCTAAATCTCTCAAACATAAAGGGGATCCTGAGCATGGTCATTATAGGCTTCCATCAACTTTTTCCATTTCCTGTCCTGAGAAATATAATCTTTCAGTTTACTGCCAAAGTAAGATTCAAGACGGCCTCTATTGTGAGAAAACATGTCCATACCAAGAGGTTTATCACCAACTCACCAGTCCTCCCAGAAACTAATCTGATTACCATTACCCAAAATCCATTTCATCCCTGTTATCAGGGATCCCTTACACTTAGCTATAAAGTTACAAATCTTAGAGTCATACAGTAAACCTTGTCCTAAAGGGAAATGGGAGGTGTTGTTGAAATACTTAGCCTTCATAATTCTGCACCAATCAATGGATCCCCTGAATAGCTGCCAACCAATCTTGGTTATTAAAGCCTTATTTAAATCTTTTAATTTCCTCACTCCCATACCGCCTTTGACCTTCAACCGTATCCCAGCTGGCCAAGCTCATTCTAGCATTTTTCCTCCACCCCCGTCCACAGAAATTTTCTCTGAATTTTCTCAACCTTCTCCGCCATTCTGTCAGTAATTTTAAATAGAGATAGGAAGTATACAAAAATACCTTGGAGGGCTGCTGACAACAGTTGGAGCTTCCCCGCATTACTGAGCACTTTCCCCTTCCATCCCGCCAATCTTTTTTGCATTTTCTCTAGGATGGTGTTCTAGAATTGGTTTGAGACCTCCTTAACCATAAGCGAGAGACCCAGATATGTGTCTGGTAGCTCAGCCCCCATACAACCAAGACAATCTAAGAACTTCTGTTGTGTTCTATGCTCCATATTGAAAAAATAAATTGTGTTCTTACAATAGTTGATTTGTTGTCCAGAAGCCACCGCATAGTTGTTCAGCAGATTTTTCCATTCTCTTGATTCGCTAATACAGGTCTTTCCGAAGAGGAACGTATCATTCACAAACTGTTGGATAACCTCTGGTGGAAGAGTGGAGGTCGGCTTAAAACCAATGATGGATCCAACCCTCTTCAGCTTCAGGAGGTTCTGAGCCAGCACCTCTGCTACCACTAGGAATAAGTACGGTGAAAGTGGGTCCCCTTGTCTCAACCCCCTCTCCAGCTTAAATGACCCCCAGGGCGAGCCATTAACCAACACCGCATAGTCAATTGTTTCCATCACCACCTTTATGACTTTTATAAGTCTTTCATGGAACCCAAATTTTCTTAGCACCTCATACAAGAAATCCCAAAAGACTTTGTCATAAGCCTTAGAGATATCCAACTTCAACGCATGAAATTCACAGATCCATATCATTCCACATTTATTTTTATGCCCATTTTAACTAAATATCTTGATGCATGCACATATCAACATGTCACAATCTTGTATTAAGTTGGGCTCTTTTTGCTAACCCTTACTAATCGTGTGCACACACTTTCTCACATAGTTAGGTCCCACTATATCCATACATGGTCATACTTTGAACATTCATTTTATCCATGCATTTATTACACATATTTGTATACCTACCTAGATGTAGTTATTATGCACTTGGATATAAATGTTATTCTATCCATAATCATTTCCACAATCATGAAGTTAATCCTTGCCTTTAAATTTTTTTTAATATTGATTGATGATTCCCTTTATTTTCTTGCCTTGTGCAGACTAAGTATATGGTTATAAGATTTGATGCTATTATGCTAGTATTTAAAGGCATTCATTTGGCATCCATATACATGCCTAGAATTTCAAAGCCCTCTTTTATTCTAGAGCATTCAATGAGCAATTAATAGTTGAACCTTTGGATTTGGTTCATTATAAAGTGTAATAAATCTCCATTCATCATCTTAAAGTGCTTGCATATTATATTCAAACATTTCTAGGTATTTAAAAATATCATCTACTCTTACATATTAAAAAAAGAGCAAGTAGATGAAGATCATTAAGAGAACAATAAAAGAGAGATATGTAAAGGACAATTTTGTATTATATGAAAATCACACTTTTTAAATAAAAATGAAGAAGATTTAAAAATTTCATCAAAACTATATATTCTTTATATCATCAAATTAATTACATTTATTCTTTTATTTAATTTCGATATATTTGTAAATTTATTTTGCTTAGATGACCTAAGAAAATAGAAATATATGTGCTAGGTTAAAAGAGAGAAAATCAAAATCGTTATAAGAATAAAACCAGAACAATTTGTAGAGGAAACACTAAGTTTTTGAAAAAAGAAGTTTCCTGAAGAAATAAACAATGACATCTTACCCTGCAGACATTAAAAATATATAATTCTGGCCTCTGAATTTGTCATACAGCAACAGTAAGCAAAGAAACAAATTACTGCAAATTAGGCATCGGTAAGGCCAACGGTAAGAAAGCTAACATGCAGAAAGAGAAATCGTTTAAAGAAAATAAAGCTGATTGGATATACGTAAAAAGAAAACCTTCGCCGCATAATTTCGCCAAAGAAGACAAATAATGAAGTAAATCCTAGGTTTTCAGTACAAAATAGCTGTCTACGAAAGGGACAAAAATTTACTGTGTATAAGTCGGCAGATAAACAGTCTCCCAGCGTTTCGATCTCGTGACCATAGATTGGCGTTTCCAGAGCTAAAATCGTAAGCAAAAGGCAGCCTTCCTTTCAAAGATCCTTTTGTAAATCTAAGCCCGCCGTAGAGTAAGAAGCTAACCCTGCTTAAAAATTAGGTAAATTATAATACTTATCCCCGGCGTAAATTTAGGGTACGGCTTAAACATACCGATCACGGGTTCGAAACTTCCCGTGGTCTCAGACCTTTTTCTCTGCTTTCGCCTGAAAAGGGAAATCTGTTACAGGGTACATTGAAAAGGAGAGAATTTACCAAGCGTGGGAGGTCAAAGTATGGAAGTGGGTTTCTATGATTGATTTGTGGTCCTCGCGATTCAGATGATTGCCATTGGTCCTTGATGATATATATACAATTAATATACGCAAGTCGTCTTCAAAGTTATTGCGTCAATGAGAGCGTGGTGTTTTATATTTAAATGTTTTGGAAAAATCACGATATCTAATTTAATCAAGGGATGTGAGAAACTAAGGAATTCATAATTCAATCAGTATTGGCACTTGATTTATGTGGTCCTCTCAATATAGTACTCATGTTGAGTACATGCAATAATAATAACAATAAGATTGAGATAATCTATTTATGGTCTATTCTACAACTATATGATGATGTATTTAGACAACTATATTTTGCCAATAATATTGAGATAATCTATTTGTGATCTATTCTACAACTATGATGATGTATTATTTAGACAAACATATTTTGCCAATAATATTGAGATAATCTATTTGTGATCTATTTTACAACTATGATGATGTATTATTTAGACAAACATATTTTGCCAATAATATTGAGATAATCTATTTGTGATCTATTCTACAACTATGATGATGATGTATTTAGACAAACATATTTTGCAAGGTTAGCTGTAGGATCTTTTTTAGGTAAAACAATAACAATAAAAAATTAATTTAGTCAAAATTTGGTAAAGTGATCTACAACCTTGTAACTACCAAGTGATGCATTACTTTCTAGATGTGTCTTGATACATACTACAATTATCTATAACAATGAGTTAATTACACACAAGTAGTCAACAAGTTAGCAGGTTATTATAAAATACGATGAGAACTTAGACATTCACACGTCCAACTACTTAGATCTTGCAACACATAATACATTGATATTACAATAATACTACTATTATTTATAACAATAAGTCAATCACACAAGTAGTCAACAAGTTAGCTAGCTTATTGTAAAACACGATGATAGCTTAGGAATTCACTCATGCAACTTCTTAGATCTTGCAACACAATAAAACATTGATGTTGCAATGTCCAATTATTTTGTTTCTTACGTTTTCTTTTAGCTTTTTACACTTTAATATAGTTATCAATCTATGTGATTCAATATGTCTCTACCATAACATAGATTGCTAAGTGTATGTATCCTACATGCACCAATTTGATCCCCAAAAAATGGTATTGGAGGATACACTTCATATCCCATCCAATGGTACTAAAATTCACATATGTATAATGTCTTAGTTTGTATGTCCATCCATATGATATTAAATATAAAATGTTGGGGCCCTTCCAGAAAATGCTAGATTATGGAAAATTGAGGCTTGGGACTTATGACTATTCTACTTATCTTCTTATCCAACAACCCAAGATTATGAATTGAGCTCCAAAGATATTAGTTATGGATTTTCTCGAAAGGATGGATGGGGGATGCACTATGACTATAGTGAAAATATTTGGAGTTACAATGTGCATATGATAGAGAAAACATCATCAATTACTTTGTGAAGCTTCTTTACCATGTGCAACATTCTTTAAAGAGTCTACATCCAACCAACTCCTTGATAGTTTCATACCATAAAAAAGTACATGCCAACTTAGACATCCCTACTTTTAAAGTCACTATAGATTGCCCTATATTACTAGCTTATTCTAATTTTACTATACTTTGACATAAAAATCCTTTAAAAGTGAAAATATTACCTTCACCCTTCTAAAATTTTCCTTGTTTGTGAAAAGATAGTAGAAAACCAATATGCATCCCATAAGAAGGACCTTGTATCTAAATAATATACACCTAGAATGGTTTGGTAGATGATGTAAAAGGAACATTTTATGGGAACTAGGAAGATCAATGCATCAAGATTTCACAATTGTAATAGGCACAAGATCAATCTATGCAATAATACATTGATAAGTCTAAGTTATTCTTTTCAATTATTTGCAAGAGACCAATAAATTTTTATATTGAGTGGATTTGTGAATATTGATGTTGAGACCTTGATACATCACTTACTCTATCACTTGTTCATGATCATATTTGCATTTTTCTCTATTTTGGAGAGGATTTTTGTCTTGCGTGGTTTTCTCATTTTCTCCTTTTATGAGTGATCATTTGTACATAGGTACCTAACATGGCCTAGTTGTTAGGACACATATTCTCTATTGCATATTACAACATCATGTGGCATTCATTTTCATAATAATTTCATCTCCCTAAGTTGCACTTAAGGGGGTGTTAGTGTGAATGAGGTTATTTCCTATCTAGTTGTTAGTGGGAACCTATTGACATGTTAAGTTTACTTAGGAGTTAATCTAGTCATCCTTATGTCCTAGATGTCATTTTTAGAAGTCATTTATGATGGTCCCATTTTTGCCTCATTTACTTTTAGTTATCTAGATGCATTTAATATTTGCATCATGCATTTAGCATTTGTACCAAGGGTAGTTGTCTCATTGCATAGGATTAAGACACATGTCAATATTTTGTGTAATCATATCTCTCAGCTTGCATGTACATGAAAGGCTTTTGTAGATTTATACTCATATTCAATCAGTATTTAGTATATGCATTGTTATTCAACTTATCTTGTCATTCTCTCTTGTGGGATCTATTTTGTTCTAGCGGAGATTTGGGGGGTGTTGAGGAGTCACCTATCTACTCCTATAGTGATCACACATCCATTAGACATGGATTTCCTCTATAAATCTATCTTTAGAAAATCTTACAAAATTAATCATAATTTGAGGCCAAATTCAAGTAGAAGGCCAAGAAAAAAGAGTCCAAGTATCACGAAAAAGTGTAAAAAATTAACACAGGTTCTAACTTTGTAAAGTTTAAAAATCTAAAACAAATTCAAAATAGAAACACACCACCTAATGAAAAGAATAAACAATCCAATAGTGTCAGTTTTGGTATTTAATCCTCAATACTAGTAGTCACTCAATCAAAAAGTGGTATGCTAGAAAAGTAGTTAGATTTTGACAACACTACCAATATGATCCCTGAAATAGACAAGCATATCAAGGATGTATAGCCTAGTGTCATTAATGACACTACCAAAATTGTCTCTTCCTCAAATTCTTTCTTGAGTGAAGCAAATGTTAGCATAATTGATGCAGTGATGCTAAGTGATGCATTGATGAAGATTGCTACAGATTTGATGACAGGTGAATCAATAATTTGGTTGTCATTAATGTCAACTAATTGACTTAGTGTTTTTAGTATGTTACCAGATATTGTGTAAGTGAATCATGAGTTGCAGTATGTTTATGAAGTTGCTATTCTAATGGAAGGTTATGTCATGTGTTGTGATCTTAACTTTTCCATCACGACTCTTGATATGGATAATTGAATTGGTTATGTTTGATTGGACTCAAACTGGGTAACTGCTAGAGAACAACTAGTGAAAGACAGTAAGTGATTTGATTGTTATCTCAAATAGGTAAATTATTTGATGGAGCGGTCATAGGATATGATTGTGAACAATGTCAAGATGCTATGTTTGCGAGCACGACTCATAATGTTAACCGATGCAACTAGTTTAATTGACTGGAAGCGGTGTTAACATAATGAACAGGTAAACAAGATAGAGTTACTGAACAAGCTATAAAGATTTGTAGATCGATGAAGGAATTTGATGTGAAAAAAGGATCGATGGTGATTTTAATAAATTTGAAAGTCAGTTCCATGATTTGTGGAACTTTCTTAACATCACATTGGTCGAGGTATGCGTTTGAGGAGGATTCTTCAAGAAGTTTCTTTTGGTCAAATGAGTTTTTGAAAATGGCTCAACTACCAAGGTAAAATCTATGTGTAAGCTGATGCGATCAGAGGAAAATGTTTTATGAGTGACTAGATACATTATATCTTACCTAAGATGATCTAGATCATTCATATCTTAGATCTAGGATTTATTTTAAGGTGGTGGAGGTAAATCTATATATTGGAAAGTTGAAGAAGAAGTTATTTGCTGATTATGAATTGCAGAAGGATTCGATAACTAAGCAAGTGAAGGAATCAAGTGTGATAAAGCCAAGGAAGAGTATACAATATGATGATGTGTTTCAGAGCTTAATAGGATCTGATTATTTATAGGTAGTGCAAATTACACATATCATTTTATATGTTTCTTTCTAGTCATTGTAACAGTGAAATCCCTTAACAGGGTGGATCCTAACATATCTTTATTGTCAATCCTCTAATAAGGTGGCATTTTAATTGAATGGTTTAAGCCCTCTAAAAAGGCTTCTCCTAATAGGGAAAAGATCCTACCATATCTAAAGGAAAATCCCTTAACCGGGTAACACCTATTAAATTTAGATTAGATTTTATGAGGCTTTTAAATTTTTCTTTTCGCAATCCACTTTGTATATAATCTCTCAATATATATATGATATATGTTTAAATACAATATATATATATATAGCAATAGATATATATAAATATATTGATAATTAATATTTCTATGAACTGAAATGTAAATCAAATATTATGCTGATCGGGTGAATGAGACTTGCATTAATCTATTTCTATGCTTGTCTTCTATCGATCAACTCAAGGGTTATATATATGATGTCTCAAGTAGAGACATGTCGATAGAGTGACATGTCTCTACATGTAGAGACATGTCACCCTATCGGCATGCCTCTACACTAATTCTGTTATACACAATCCTTCATAACCGATATCAATCGGTGTTTATCCAATGCATATAATCGTTTTACATTGAACGATGTGATAAGATAATTGCACCGATTCATATATCATTTCTTAAATGATATCTATCATGTTAATTGATCGTTTCACATAAACAATTAATACAATGCAAAGTGCAGATTATGAATAACCCGACATGTGATTAATTCGACTATCTTGGATGATATAATATGTAGTTTGATCTTAATATTGTTTATTAATCAGATTATTCATACAAGTTGAATTATTATTATGAGATTATATTTAATATTATTCTCTTTAGTAATGAATATAAATGTATGTGTATATAATAATAATAATATCTATTATTATTATTATATATTGATATATCATAATTAATATATTCTCATAATATTAATGTCTACTATATATTTTATTTGATCAAAGCTATAAACATCAACACTCCCTCTTAGCTAGGGAAGGTAAAATTCATCAAAATGCAATTCACAAAAGATCCATTTTAAGAGAGAAGATATTACCTTATTGTGGTATTAAGAGATATGGTTTGACCATGAATATCAAGTCTCATGATATTCACCATAGCTCAAGATATTTTAGATATCACTTTAATATGATATCAGAGATATGGTCTGACCAAGAATATCAAGTCTCGTGATATTCACCATAACTCAAAATTATTTTAGATATCACCTCAATATGATATCAGAGATATGATCTGACCAAGAATATCAAGTCTCGTGATATTCACCATAACTCAAAGTATTTTAGATATCACCTCAATATGATATCAGAGATATGGTCTGACCAAGAATATCAAGTCTCATGATATTCACCATAACTC
>MU224107.1:3707450-3741119 GCA_018584345.1 Thuja plicata
ATGCTTGTCTTCTATCGATCAACTCAAGGGTTATATATATGATGTCTCAAGTAGAGACATGTCGATAGAGTGACATGTCTCTACATGTAGAGACATGTCACCCTATCGGCATGCCTCTACACTAATTATGTTATACACAACCCTTCATAACCGATATCAATCGGTGTTTATCCAATGCATATAATCATTTTACATTGAACGATGTGATAAGATAATTGCACCGGTTCATATATCATTTCTTAAATGATATCTATCATGTTAATTGATCGTTTCACATAAACGATTAATACAATGCAAAGTGCAGATTATGAATAACCCGACATGTGATTAATTTGACTATCTTGGATGATATAATATGTAGTTTGATCTGAATATTGTTTATTAATCAGATTATTCATACAAGCTGAATTATTATTATGAGATTATATTTAATATTATTCTCTTTAGTAATGAATATAAATGTATGTGTATCTAATAATAATAATAATATCTATTATTATTATTATATATTGATATATCATAATTAATCTATTCTCATAATATTAATGTCTACTATATATTTTATCTGATCGAAGCTATAAACATCAACAACACCTAATAGTGTTTTGTAAACCTTTAACATCGTAAGCTCCTAATAGGGCGTATTCCAAAAGAGTACAAATTTTGTGGGTATCATCTCACACCGTGGTTTTTTCCCATTTGGGTTTCCACGAGATAAATATGGTGTTTATATTGTGTGGTTGATTACTTGTGGATGTATGCATTGAAATTTACTTATGATAGTTGATGTTGTATGTTTTGGTGCATTAAGTTTAAAGAGCTTGAAATTGTTTTGTTGATTACTGATTCATCCCTCCCCTCTCACTAATTAGACTTTTATTAACAAGAAAGAGGTTGTTCCATTCAAAAAATCATTAGGGCTTTGTGCAATGTTAAAAACATGCCTCTAAATTTGTGATCCCTCAATTTTTCACTCTAGTTCACTTCTGTAACCATGAAATTGATGTACATGGGTTTGAATTTGAATCTATCTACTTCACTCTAAACAACACTATTATGATTTATAATTTTAATTGCCTCGATGTCTTCAATATGCATATATGAAGGTGTGATGTATATAGATACCATTGAGGATAATAATATGTATGGGAATTATCCTTGGTCAAATCCATGTTATTGAGTTAATATTGCTAAACCATAGATCAGAGAAAACCACAAACATGCCTAAATTTAATGTTAGCAGAATAATGCTTGGACCATAGTGTATGGTTGTATCTTGAATGGTTATACCCAAATGTTCTCCTCAATTCATGAAAATGAGTCAAGGTTTTTCCTTAAATACATCACTATCATACCCAAGTTAGTTATTTCACATTTTATCAATTGTTAGCACTGAATTTTACACCCTTTTTGAGCTCTCAACTAGACAACCTAGAGAAATGTGGGATCATTCATGAGTTTCAAGTAACCTATGGTGGAAATGAACCTTCAAAGAGTGTTGGTTCTTTTGGAACATACCTAATAAAAATTGTGATACTACTGCATACCTAGAAAAGGGATAGAAAGAATATGAAATCAATCTAATACTAATAAGGTGATTGACCAAATTGGTTTCAAGACCTATACTATTATTTTAGACACACAAATGACCAACGTCTCAAACCATAACATACGCAACTCAAAATTTTAGATGTCTTTGCAAAAATATTTTGTAACTAGGTTCAATACACTAAGGGTAACATTTAGAAGGAGTTGTAAAAGTTGTGCCACTTAGACTCTATCCCTAGTTGGTTAATACAACTCATAAACTGCAAAATAAACACCTTCTTGCATAAAAAGTAGTGAAAATGAAACAAAAATCAAGAAGAAAATACAACACCATAAGATTTACTTCAACCATCTTATATAAACTTGCGCAGTGAAGAAACTTTAACACAATTAAAACCTTAATTTTATTAATAAAAAGGTGTTAGTTCAACTGTTGTAAAGGTCTGAAATGCTTGCTTCCCAATTTGAAAATTGGGTTACAATGAGTTGTAATATAAGAAAAATAAAAGAGAACCTTGTTTCAAGTTATAATACTATATTAAATAATGAAAGAATTAACTGAAAATGAAGCCTAAGGCTTTACTTTATGCTATGCAACAACTTTCTAAGAAATAGGAACATGTGTGTGAGAGAAAATGATGTGTTACATTGTATTTGTCGGGTCAAACCTTCTTGGGCGTCTAGCTTATGTGTCCTTTAGAGGTTTTTAAAGTGCTCCAAATGATGCTTACATGAAGAAAATTTTATTTCCTTGACCCTTTCATTGATGATGCCACCTAATCAGCTCCTAGATACTCTTAGTAGACTCAAATTGGCCCCTAAATATTCTCAACCACTTGAATAAGTAACCAACCTATCTTAGATTCTCTCCACTTGCCCATAATTGGTCATTATTCTATCTAACTGGTGCAACCACCCTCAAACATTCCAATAGGGTATTTTTAAAAGGCATTAAAATGGTTAAGATCCTCATAAGGGCATGAGAGAAGTTCCAAGATAGGCATCATGACACTTGTCATCCATTTTATTGGTGGCTCCTTGCCTTCATCTTCTCAACAATCATACGCATGCATACTTGGTGAGTCCCCTTGGGTCTATTGTGTGATCTCAAATGACAATATTATCATCCATATTTTTTGTCTTTAGCACACTCTGATCATATTTGTCCCACCATACTTTCTAACCCACCTTTAAATTTTTTCCCATAGTCCTCAGTATTTTATAAAATTATCGTCTTAGTAACCATAAATCACTGAATATTCTCCATAAACCTGCAATATTTGTCCTAGCTCTATCTTCACATTAACTATCCCTTCTTACTATTTTCTCTATCAACAAAGACAAAATCTAGGTAAAGGATGATACATATATATTATTTAGGTCCAAGACAATGTCCTTTTTCAATGCAAAGCTTATAAAAGCCTTCATATCGTACTTTTCTTTCTTGTTATGAAATACCTACATTTCCTTGCTCTTATTTTTTCAACCTTCTACCTTGAGTACTTTCAAAAAACTATTTTTGAGTTTGGTATTCTTTTTCTATATTGAAAATGACGAATAAAAGTTTCACTCGTATAAATCTTGAACTATCAACACATTGATGAATTTCACAAGCATGCCTTCAAGGATCACATACATCTTATGGTATTTATAAAGACCTCAATGTAATGTCAAATTGATATAATACACATATGCATATAATTAAGCATAAATTAATCTAACATACTTAAAATATGTTATTATATTACAACATAATATCTAAATACATAAGCCCAAGATTAGGCAAAATATAAGAAAACTATTTCCTTTACATGGGATTGTAAGGTTGTATACAAAGAGTGCATAAAGTACATAACAAAAGACCATCCTAATAGGTACTATTGACTTGTGACCTCCACATGAGAACACAATTGCAAGGATTTACCACCCATCCTTGAAGCTCATGCTTTCCTAGAGCCCCACCCTTGAAGAAAACCCAACCCAACCCTACATAAGGTTTCCTAGCAATGTAAAACTAAGTAGAGTGAAGGAATTTGGTGCGACATGATATATTTACTTTTTAAATGTTAATTTGACAATATCATGATTGGCAGAGCAAGAGCACACATAATCAAATAACAAATTTTTACTAAAAGATCAATAAGCTTTGGCAAAAGCACCATTTTGGTCCATCTCCAGATAGGTAAGTTTGAAGTAGAAACTTGACCTTCTCTATTGGTCCATACATGACACTCATCTGACATTGACTAAGATCCAAGAATATAAAGCTTACTAGTACATGCATAAGCAAATAAAAGAAACAATATTTGCATATTACTTGGTATTTATGTCCATGCATGAAAAGAAATATAATCACAATTATTTATCAATCATTCACACAAGTGTTTGTCTTGCTTTCTTATATTGTCTTTTAATAGTTTACTATGTAAATAAATTTCATTATAACGAATCATTCTCTATTTAGATATTACCACTTTTGAAAACCATTTATGTAATATGATAACAATAGTGGCCTTATGTCACCTTTATACAAATCATGCTAGAAGCAACGAGTTGTAGATATTAGATGCAAAAACAAAATTGCAAACTAAAAGATCTTTGTTATTTAATTGTACCTAGCTTCTCATGCTAAACAACCAACAATAAATGTAGTCTTTTTTTGTAAATGTCCTAGACTAAATTTATGTCAATCTAATTAATTACAATAAAGACCATGGTAAATGGTTCAAAATCAACTATTACATTTCATTTATAGTAGACAACAAAATGAAAACTGCAATCATTTAATTATTTATTAGGACTGGTAATGCCTCTTAACAAACCACTTTCATTGATGATACATAACATAATAAAATGCCTTAATCAGTCTAGTAATTCTCTAATTATGTTACATATCATATAATAGTGTACACAAATTTACTTCATAATTGTAACGTTTCTCATTAACATAAAGTTTAATGTATTTACGCTCAAAGGTAATAATTATATTTTATCATATTAAGAGCTTTAATTCTGATTTGATATTGTCCCCCTTTGACTAACATTGTTATAATTTTTATTGAATTAGGTTGTTCATTTTAAATTTTAAACATCGCTTAGAAGTAAAATTAATTATTCTAACAACATTTCTTTAAACCACATTTTATATTACACATCTCATTAACAAGAATAAAAATGCAGTGTGTCTCTCATAATATGTAATTTTCCTTTTGGAATTACATCTCACCTCGAATTTTCATAAACTATTTGAAAATAACTATCTTAATTCTAAATATAATCATTTCTCTCTATTCATTACTTTAAACCAACTAATATATGGTACATATCAATAACAATAATAAAATGTAACATGTCTTTTATTGTAATATGTAATTTTCCTTTGAATGACCGTATTGTCTAGTGAAGAGGTGATTAAGCAAGCTAAGGATGATATAGTAAATGATAGAGATGCTCCAAGGTGTGCTTGTACAATCCCTTATCTAGGACTTTACTTGTCCTAGCCTTCCCTAGATCCTAAGTTCACTTCTAGGACCTTAATAGTATTTTCTCTTCTATCCTAAGACTATCCTAACTCAACTACAAGAGTTAGTGTCTTTGTGCTTCATAATGAGGGATCACTAACATTAAGGTTACTTTAACTCTTCACTCTTTCTTGGATGATTCCAAGTGCGAACTCTTCACAAAATCTTCAAAAGTGTTGCAGGGGTGTATCCTTCATTGAACCAACCATTTGACATTCATCTGACTCCATTCGAATGGGATATCAAGACTAAATCAATCAATTTTTAGACTGACTATCCTTTTGGCCTAATAGGCCTAATTGGTCTACTAGCCCTAAACATGGTGTTTTTCCCACTTAACTCCCAAAACTTACAAAGGAACTCAAAAAAAAACTTCACATTTAGATACCCTTTATCAATACCTTTAATATTGTGTAAGTCTTTGGTACCTAGGTTGTCCATACAGTGGACTCCTGAAATGTAGGACAAATAGGGCTAATTGGGCTAAAAATGTGCAGTGATCCACTGATTTCTACCTAGAAATATACCTAGATGGATTGGTAGGTGCCTAATCTCACTTGTAGTTATCTATAGGAATACTACCTCTCTGACACCACACTTGGTTCGAATCACTCATTCACTACCCTGCAATTGCACATCTAATTCACTCTGTCAAACCACTAACTGGACACTCAATGCTCACCTAAGGCATGACATAGAAAAATCACTCTTATGATTTCCTACCTGCATATTTACAATGTATAGAGGCTCCCCTACCATATTCATCTAGACCCAAATGGTTTCCACGGTTGGATTCTATGGGGGAGCCATGAAACTAAAAACCACACTGTCTACTCCAACAACTACACAACTTACAAAACAATTTACACAAGCTAAACAAATAAAATCAAAACCACTACACTATTGAACATAAAGTACTTAGAATTTTCACTAATACGTAGAAAAAACACTAACTCTTGCAATTTAATCCATACGATGACTCATAAACACAATGTAACTCGACTGTCACTGAAACCAGAACTCAGAGCTTTCATTCACTTTCAAAATTACACTTCTCTACTCAACACCCCGGGAAAAGGGATCCTTTTTTCCTTAATATTCCATACTAATGATTCTAGGCCATTATTGAAACTACCCATCATGTTTCCTCGAAAGGAATCTAATTTTTCATTTATTGTCATGCAACATTAAAAGTTGCTAAAATGTTGTCAAGCAACATTATGACAACATTACATCATTTTGCATAAAAGTTATCAAGGGTTTCTATTCGACCTAGAATGGTGTAGAAAGATTATAGGAACCATTTTATGCACTATTCTACCCTTTCCTAATCCTTAAAGGATTTTAGCCATATTTACACCCATTTCCCCACCTTAGGTCTAATCTAGCACTAACAACTAGAAAGAAATAAACATCTAGGTTGGATTGAGCCTAGTCTAATCCACCTAGGAACACACTTGCAAGACCTTCTAAGGTCAAATTAAAACCTACTAACTTGGCTAGGGTCAGTACAAGCCAAAACTGTTACAAGACTTAGGGATTTTCCTAGGTGCTCCTGCACCATTCTCCCCAAATGAAAAGACTTCAATCCACCTTTGGATTGAGTAAGTTGGAATCCACTCCCAACTTCTTGAATTTAGTCTCCTTGATCCAAGTGGCCTCTACATCTTCTTTTCCATAAAATTTAATCAAGTGCTCATAATAGGTTCTCTGTGTAGTCTTCTTATAGGCCCTGGAGTCAAGTATCTTTTCTGCCTTCTTAGGTGGATTAGGGGTCAAGTTCAGGTATTCTAACTCCTTGATGACCTCTGTAAGGCTCTGGTCTAGATTTGGTGTTGGTCCTTTGTACAAGATCAAATCTGCCACATTAAATATAGGAGATAAACCAGTGTCTTCTAGTAGCTCCACTTTGTATGCATTAGTGCCATATTTGGCCAAAATGGTACATGGACCAATCCTTCTCATATGTATCTTATGAGGAACTCCTTTCTATAATCGTGCCTTGTTTAGATGGACCATTACTAGATCCCCTACTTGGAATTAGACATCCCTTTTTCTTTCATCCACCTTTCTCTTTATCTTCTCTGTATTTTCAGTCAATGTCTTTCTTACTGTCTCATGCACTTCTTCAAGGTCATATATGAATATGAGGTCAAGGTCTAAAAATTTTGTGAAATGGAAATTGATTTAGCTATTGAAGTTTGTCGCATGTGCATCTCTGAGAGGTCCAAGGCTAAAGATGGTAATAATAAGTTGCATTCTCCCTATAATCACAAAAGAATATTTGATAGGGGGTTATATAATGTAGTTGTAAACAATGAAGAGAAAGAATATATGGAACATAGGGATATATATGTCAAAAATTGGGCACAAGAATGGCTCAACACACCTTATCAAATGGACCATGTCCCAAGGGTAGGTGTTGAAAATACACAACAAGATAATTAGCCCAACAACTCAAAGAGAAAAGAATAATACTTCTAAACCTCCCCCACCTTCTCATCCCATAATGCACACATGGGTGGTAACTAAAAATATCTTGAGCAGGATTAAGAAGTGACATAATACTCAAGACGTTGCTACCATCTCCACATAAGAGAAGCAAAGGCAAGTTATGCCCCTGATGCACCCATTTTCTCACTCAATCCTAAATGCATTAAAGAACAAGGTTTGCAAAGACCAAAGAAAAGATAAGACAAAAGCATGAAGACCCTCCTAGAGTATGAAGAAGTTTAAGGAAGGGTTTGAGATTGGTAAGGATTGAGGTATCTGAGGGAGAAGAAGAAAAAGAGCAACTCATCCTAGGGAGGAAGAAATCCCCTTTCCCAACCACTAGATTCTTCTACTACTATTTCTACTCAAGAGGAGCCTTGAATGCCACCTCGTATGCCATCCACTTAGGACATAGAACAACAACCACCCCCAGTCACCAAAAATGATGACAATGGTATTAATTTTGATTTGAGGAGTGTTGGGGTAGAAAAGAAAGAGGCAGTGGCTAAAGATCCTTAGCTAGAGGAGGACTTCCCTCAAATCAATATCTAATATGTAGAATATGGAGTTGATGAGGAAATATAAGATGCGCTAGTTGATCTGGATGAATTGAATAGGGAAACTGGGGATGTTTTATTATTAATGCTTGGGAAAATAAGCATAAATATAGAAGATTATATAGAGGTCCCCAAGAAGAAAACTCCAAAGCCTTAGAATATGCCTAAAAATTCTCTTCAAAAAGAAAAGGAACAAACTCCTAAAAATGAATGAGAGAGAAATTGAACAGGAGGAATTGGAGAAAGAGCAAGAGCATGAATAAGAACAAGTATTTGAAAAATCTATACAAACAAGAAAATACTTCATTCCCTGGAAAAATGAAGATGAGAATGTGCTAGACACAGGGACTTATGTTAAAACAACAACAAGAACCACCCCATGTTGTTGCCCCAAATAATACACAAAAGGAAAATGAGCTATAAGGAGGTATAGGTTAAAGACTTCACCATTTTGGATAAAATGCTTAGAGTTTTAAATCCTAGAAGAAAGGAAACTAAAATATCATAAGTGACAGTGGATACCTAAGGGAATTGGAAAAGCCCAAATTGTCATCCCTACTATGAACAAATGTGAATAAGACATGCAAAAGGAAGAATACCAAATGCAAGAGGTAGACCTAGGGTTTCTTACAAGGGAGGGAAAAAAGAACCGTCTACAAGAGGTCATAACAATCATGTTTAAATGTGTATGCAAAAGGACGAGGACACAAAGGTGGAGCTCCAAGTTCAAATTAACAAGTTGAAAAAATATGCAAGTCACCTTATAGGACCCATGACCCCCTCAATTCCCTCATCAAGCCTACACGCATCACCTAACTCAAGTGTAAATTTTTTAGGATCTAATACTTTTGTACTAGCAAACATAGAATGGAGGAAGGACAAAAAGAATTAGGAGAAGTTATAAGAAATACATTGGGTTGTACCAATCTATATTGTCAATTTGAATATTTAGTATAATATGATATGTGGGGAAGAGACATGTATTGACATTGAAGAAACAATTTTGATGTGGTATGATTATCTACCAATTTCATGTATCATTAATTTCACTAACCATGATAACCTCCTTAAGGCAATAGTTTGGAACCCAATGATGTAGAAATTTCCATGGAATGGCTACATATGATAAAGTTGGTGATCAAAACATAAAGTAAGATAACAAATATGATCATTGAAAGTGGACAAGTTGCTAATACTCTACTTCAGAATGCTAGGGATTTTGTCAAGGAAATCTCGTGTGAAATTTTTGAATTTGAAGAACAAATTTGTAGTGTATATGATATATTACAAGAGTTAAGGGATGACCTACATGAAGAACACAATAAATATTCTATGGATTGAATGGTAGGGATTAAGTATGATTTGCATAATATGAAGAAAGAGCTCCCCCAATTCGAAGACAAAAATAAGAAATTGAAGACATTTAGGAAAAATAAGGAAGAAAAGATGAAGTACATGAAGAATACTAACATTGAGAAGATCAATGCATCCATGAGAGAATTTAATCAAGCATTTCCAGAGTTCTTCATACACCTATTAAAGGGTTATTCTTTTTTAAATTTTGAAGTTGTCGATAAATAAAAATTATGAACCAACAACAATAATTAGTTTTCATATGATTTTTGGGGTCGAACTTAGATCATTTTGTTGTGACCAAAGTTTGAGATTGCCTAAGGGTTGAGTAGCAGTGGAATTGGAGTTTTCAGCAATTGATGGGTCCACAAAAATACACAAGAATGTAGCAAAGTTTGAGCTCTAGTACCACTGTCCAAACAACCAGTTATTTATAGAATTTTAGGGCACACTTTGAGCAAATCAAGACCCCAAAATGTCAATAAGTTCGATGCACAAGATGCCCAACATTTTTTTAATTTCAGGAGTATACTTAGTATTTTAATATGTAGTTTTCAATTTATTTCAACCCAAAATAATGCCCTTACACCTTAGTCAAGGGTTTGACATTTTTGTAATTAAAAAACTATTTAAACCCATCATTTCATTGTAATAATAGTTGGAAATTCTTTGAGTAAGCACTAATAATAAGTGATGTTTCAATCAAAATGTGTATTGTTGTTACCTTTGTAAATTTAAAATAAAAAACAAATTCAAAGCTATTTATGTGTTTCTGATTTTTCAATTTCAGTAGATGGCATTGATTATCGTATGTATGCTTTGTTGTGATTGATAAAGTATATGGATCATATTTTGTTGTGGATTTTAAGGAAGGATTTGTCTTACATGCTTGCATGGGTAATGACTTTTTGATTTGATTAAATTTGAGAAATCATTTGCAGTGTTTGTATGGATTGTGAATTTTCTAATTTATATTTGCATAGTTTTAATGATTTGATCTATTTGTCGACAAAAAAAAGCTTTCTTTCTGTTAGTCATTGTCCAAGTAGTTTTTTTTTTTTTTGTACATTCGCTTACCCTCTTTTGTGATTTTTTTTTGATGCAATAGTGTTGCCTAGACTTTTATACACCCAAAATTAAAAATTTTGTATCGAATCCAACTTCTAACTTTTATACTCAATTAAAATTTCAAAGCTAAATTATTTGTGAGTCAAAAGTGTGTTTCTTTGTTCCCTTTGTTTTTTTGTCCCTGATGCCAAAAGACACTTAATGAAAAAATTCAATTGATGGTATACATGATACATGAACACACAACTTTCATTGAATATCGGTTGATGGTATGGTCACTTGTTGATATAGTATAAATAGGACAATAACTTGGTTGACATTGATACACATTTGATTGACATTGATACACATTCTTGTGAGTAAACAGGTATATGGTATTGATACACAATGATACATATTTGATTGGCATTGATACATATTCTTGCCACTAAACATGTATACAGTTATGATATGTTTCAATTGCACATTTTAGTATACAAGATGATTACTATGTGTTGGTTGTGGTGTTAACATTGCAAAGTTGATATGGTGTTTGGTACATGGATGGTATGTTTTATTTTCAATAGACAATACTCAGTCTTATGCATCCTTGTCATTTACTATACATCCTTGGCAATAAGTAAGGTATTGATATGCTTTGTATTCTTGCTGCCAATAAGGTATTGATACACTTTGCATTCTTGTTGTCAATAATGAATTGGTATATTGTCACCATTTGGTTGATAAATTTTCAATGACTTATTTATAGAAGGGTGGTAAGTTATCAATGACTTATTTCATACAAGGATGTCAAGTAATCAGTGACTAATTTCATGCACCTTGATAAGTTATCAATTTTGCAAGATTAAGTTATTAATGATGCAAGAATAAGATGGCTCAAAGAAAATATTTCTGACCTTGAAAAAAAGGTTGCATAAGTCATTATGAGTGATGAGGTGATAATACATTACTTTGACTTTGGGCATAACACTTTGTGACCTTGTTGATCATTTGGCCTTTGGTCTTTGAACATAGAAACACTATACTCATTATACTCATTATACTGAAGCCTTGATCATTATTGACATTGTTTACATTTCAAAGGCTTTATATTTTCTTTGATTATTATCAACATCTCAAAATGCATTATTATTTTCAATATTGTTTTGTGTTTGACTTGGTTCAAACCCTAGCTTGGACTTTCTAGGGCACAAATGATTTTGTAAAGGACTATGATAGAAAATAAGGGCATCTTTATGTTGATGTTATCGGCATCGATGTGGTTGTTTTGCATCAATGAGTTGTGTTTTTTTGCAAAGATTGGTGTGGCTTGAACATGATCGCATGAGATAGGAGTGTGATAGAAAGTAAGGTCTCTCTGTGAGAATTGTCTAAAAATCTTGACACCATTTTTTCCAAAATTAAAGCACAGAAGGGATGGTTAAAATGAACAAATATAAAGGTGTTGAGTAGTAACTTTATATCAATGTATTCATGTTGTGTGTCTTCTCTTTTCATTGATAGGTGGGTGAATGAGGTGACTGAGATAGTATTTTGAATATGCATTCAAAGAAGGATATCAATCAAGAATTGTGCAAAGATTGATGCAAAGCTTTCATGGTTATTTTTTCAATGCCTATTTTTTCATGATGTTTGTTGTTTTGTTGGTACAATGATAGAGCAGTGAATTGTATGGAAACAAAGTAACCCTCTAAGTTTTGATAATTTCTCTTGAAGTGATGTGGTTTATCCAGTGAAACATGTTGGTTTTCCCGTGAGGTATATTGGTGTTTTTCCAGTGAGCCATGTTGATTTTCCAATGAAGCATATTGTTTTTATAGACAGTGAGGCTTTGTCAGTGAGACACCAAAGTATCGAGTGAGGCTCTGTGAACAATGGTTTTTTATTAAGCTAGTGAGACATTTTACTGAGTGTTTTTTCATCCCTATGAGAGTTTTCCACTCATGAAAAATATTGTGTCATGATTCTCCTTTGAGATTTGTGATTTTGTGATGTCATACAATTTCATTTATTTTCTTCATAACATTTGATGTTGTTTAAGGATAGACACATTTGATTTAAACTAAACATTCAATTTTTTGTTTAGAAAAGTGTTGATTTAAATTGAATATTAGAACACCTAATTCACTCCCCTCTCAGTGTTCTTTGTACTCCAACAAAAAGTTATGAGCATTCTCCTAAACTAAGATTTTAATTTTTAATGGGAAATATTTATAATTATTTTTTTAAATTAATTTTATTATTTAAATTAATTTTATTTATTTCTCATTATAATATTTTGGGAGGAAAAGAATTGAAATTTCATTCAAATATCTCCTCCCACACTTACATTGCTCAAAAATTCTAAATTTCTAACCTGTATGGTTAGAAATGCTCTAAAATTGAGTGCACACAACCAAAATGGTGGAAAATGCTCAAAAAATGAGAAAAAAATTTGGTTTTGAATGCTCAAAAAGTGAGCATTGAAAACTTCCTTAGTTAATAATACTCAAAATTTGAGCACTTCTAACCTCCGTGTTTGAAGCTCATTCAAAAATCTTGTAACTACCTCGGAAGAAAGACACAAATGAATGTGATGGTTATAGGAAATGTGTGAAAACCAATTGACAACATGTACAAATAAATGTGGTTTTCTAGTATACTATGGTTGTAGGGATGACACAAATGATTTTGTTAAA
The DNA here is from genome assembly GCA_018584345.1 of Thuja plicata. NCBI lineage: Eukaryota > Viridiplantae > Streptophyta > Pinopsida > Cupressales > Cupressaceae > Thuja > Thuja plicata. The sequence continues at coordinate 3,720,669 of MU224107.1, forward strand.
GAAGGTTTTAAAAATTATAGAGCATGGAAATTCATCAAAATGATATGTATAAGACATATTTGTTGAAGAAGGCTCAAGGGGCATTTAATGGAATTTCCAAGAATAATGTGGTGTTATGGATTGTCATAATTGCAGCTTATGCAAGGCATGGATTCAATTATTTACATGGTTCAAAAGTTGTTTCAATGCACCACCTTTCAAGAAGGCCATAGATACCCGATGATCATGATGCCGAAAAAAAAGAATGTTGGCGTCATTTAGAATGCTCTCATGGAATTTCACAAAAATGCAGTTGTAGTAGATCTCTTTAAAGACCAAGTTGTTCATGATTGCAAGAAGAAATGTTTTGACTTTGAAAAAGCAAATATCACTCTTTCTCATTAACATTACATGGTTTGAGTTATCTTTTTTTTGTAAAAGTGACTTATGTCACTCATTGTAACTAAAGTTAGGAAATGGTCACTTTTTGCATGAAAGTTAAGTGATTTCTAACTTAACTCTTTTCACACGAAAGTGAGGTGGTTTCTAACCCAAAAATGTCAAGTTAGTTACAAGGAAATTATTCCATAGGCCTATAAATACAAGGCAAATTGAATGTAAGAGAGGACTCTTACAAGGGGGGAAGTTCCAGAGAAATTTGTAGAGAAACTTTTTGATGACTTTAATGTTCATACTTTGTACTTGAGGGTTTTTGAACTTGTATATTTTCAAAAGAATAACTAAGAATGTATTTGAATCGTATGTTTTGAATATGATTCTCAATTATTATTATCAATTTCTTGTGTGTCAAATTAATAATATCTTTGTGTACTTTTGTGATCTATTAATCATCTGTTCAACTGATATATGTAAATGATTAAACACAATCATGCCATGGTACCTTGGTTTGAATGTAATAAGATAACTCGTTTCTTCATTTGTAGAAATGTGTTTTTCTTCTTTCATCACCATTGTATATCAAAACTTATCTTGTGTTTAAATCCCCTTAGTAATTGTTATCAATCATGAAGTCATACTTGTTATTCGTATAATGTCTGCCAGTAAGGTTTTTGTTATCCATTTCCTTTAGTTTTATCGTGTATCTTTTAGGTACTTTCATGTGAAAAGTACATGGAAAATAAAAAAACCACCATCCTACAAGGGAGCTTCCCCTCTCAAATGCGGAGGAAGATTGTAGTCTGTGATCTAGTTGCAATCTGTCCAACTGTTGGCACAGTTGTCACTGCTTACAGGGCAACATGGTCAATTTCAGGGAAACAATCGTAGTGAAAAATATGTTTCCTAACAAATAGCTAGATTGAGTTAGAAAGATACTCTCTTTTCAAAATAATTTTGTTGCAGGTGTTGTCTTAAAAAATTTGAAAGATACAAAGCTGTCATATAAAAAAATATGATTCCAAAAATTCTAACTATCCCACTGATTTACCAGCAAAGGCCCCTTGTGAACAAACATATTGTTCCAATTGGCCTATCCACACAACTAAGAACCAACCTCTCATAACCTTAGAGTGGTTTATTCCACTTTGCAAGAGAGGAGATTCATTTTTTACTCTCCTATCATTCTTCATGCTTACACCACAGTCAAAAAATATCTTTAGACTTATAACATTTGGTAATGTAGTTTATAAAATAATTACTAATTCGATTGTAGAGAGAATCAAGCCATAGCTCAATAGATTAATTTCTAAGGAGAATTGTGACATTGTTGTTGGTAGTAATATTCTAGATGGCATAATTGTTATGATATAGGTTATTCACTCTATGATGATTTCTATGGAAAATGTGATGTTTAATAAGTTGAACATGACCAAAGCTTATGATTGTGTCAAATGGACTTTTCTGCATAAATTTCTTTTAAATTTTGTGGTTGACAATGATTGGGTTGATTGGGTCATGAGCTAGTTCACCTAACATTATTTCTTAGTTCTTATTAATGAACCTTTTAAGTTGTTTGATGCCTCTTGGGGCCTTCGACTAGGGGATCTCCTCTCACCTTATTTGTTTATTTAAATTGTTGAAGGTTTGAGGAGATTTATCAAGCCTCGAGTAGGGAAAGGTCTAATCTACAGTTGGAGATTGGGAATAGTAATCTACAGTTGGAGATTGGGAATAGTCTCCCTCCACATTCTCATTTAGAGTTTGATGATGATACTACTTTAATGGTTTAGCTAGAGTCAATGAGGCGGTCAAACTAAGAAGGACTTTAGAGATTTACTTGGCTACATCAAGGAAAAATAGTAATGAAGACAAGTCCTCCATTTTCTTTTTTAATACTCCTAAGTGTATTTAGATCCTGATTTATTGGATTTTTACATTCCAAATTGGTTCCCTTACCTTTATCTACCTAGGTATTCCCCTTCTTTTGGGTCCCTTGTGTAGGGACCTTTGACAAGATGTGTTGGATCAAAAAGGTTAGCTATTGGACTTGCAATTGGCTATTGACTAATAGAAGGGTGACACTTTTGAAGTCAATTATCTAAGCTTTATTCATTTTCAATACTTTGTGCAAACTGCTCCTTCAAGTTTTATTAATTAATTTGATGCCCTCTCTTGACAATTCTTATTGGTTGGTAATTTACTTTTGATGAAGTAGAGTTTGGTTAAGTTGGAGTTTCTTTGTAGGTCAAAGCAAGAGGGAGATATGGGTCTTCAAAAAGCTAGTCTAAGTGGTCAAGTTTTGGTTGCCAAGCTCTTCTAGAGGTGGTGCATTAACTAGGATAAAGATTGGGCTTAACTCCTTACTATAAAGTATATGATGGGGGTGAATAGTAAGAATGTTCCTTGGTTCAATCTCATAGGAAAGGTTTCGATAATCTAGCATACTCTTAAAAGGGGAGCTAATATAATTAAGTAGGGATTATTGTGTATTTTTAATTGGGGCTCAAAAATTCTTTTCTGGTATGATTTGTGTGATGGTCACCCTCCTATCCAGCTATTAAAGTATCCTCATTTGCAATCTAATTGCAATAGTTTTATCAAAGGTGGTTGGAGTAAAGTGGAGGACTTTAAACCTTTCTAGGGCTTGGGTTAGGTAGTGGTGTGTAGATGGAAAGAACCTTGTCAGTGGCCTCTAGAGGGCTTAGAGGAGGCTTGTTAGGAGCTTGCTAGGATTTTGGATGATAAATTGTGCAATCTCTTGGTAGAGAGGGATGTTCTTGCCTGACACCTTGATTCAAAAGGCAAGTTCTTATCTTCCTCGAGATATAGAAGTTGGATAGGAAAACTTATGGGAGGAATGAGGTTCCTTGGTGGAAACATGTGTGTAATAATTTTTCTTGACCTAAATGCTATTTTTTTCATGTTGTTGGTTGTTCAAAGTAGATGTTTGACATGAGAGAATTTGCAAAAGAGAGGATTTTAGGGTCCATCTTTTTGTCTTCTTTTTTCTAATGTGATTTGGCACTTTTGGTGGGGGCTTGGAATCAAGCTTGTATCCATGCCTCTTCTTTGACTAATTTATGTGGTCGTTTCGAGAAATCACTAGCTAAGACTTCCTTTCTTCATGTTACTTGGGATATTGATCCTACTTTCATTATTTGGCAACTTTAGTTGGAAACAAATTGTAGGATTTTTTAGGAAATAAATTGATGGTTTTACAATTATGGTGTAGGATCATTAGTATGCTTTAGGAACCCCTACCTACGAAGTGTGATCTCTCAACTATTGGGGACCATAATGATTTGGATGATATTCAAAATTTTGATTTAATATTTAGCAACACAGGTTTCCTCTTGACGAGGATGTGTTGGCATGCCAAAATGAAGGTCCAAAGAAAAGATCATTGGTCTCCCCCACCTCAAGGAGTTTTAAATATTAATATTGATGGTTAGTCCAGAGTAAATCTTGGGCATGCTAGGATTGGAGGTATTGGTAGAGATAGTTTGGGGGTTGTCGTGGTTTTCTTCTCCATGTATAAAGCACAACAAACTAATAATTTCATGAAGGCTATTTTTCTTCTCTCCGCTTTGGAAAGGAGTTGTACTCTTGGCTAGCATAGGATTGTTTATGGCTCATATTTTTAATTGGTGATAAACATGTTGAATTAAAATAAGTTGGATGGAGCTGACTGGCATTTAACCTTGTTGCCCAGATAGATTCTTAGTTTGAGTAGTTTTTTAGATTTTGTCTTCTTTTGTCACATTCCTTGAGAATGGAACTGATGTAGGAGCATCCTTGGATCGTTAGCAATTTTGCATCACCCAAAAATATTTCCTTTTAGTTTTGTTCATATTTTCAGTTTTCTAAGTTCGTAGTGGCATTCCTTGGTTTTGGATAATTTGTTATTGTGAACCTCGGGGTTTGTTCTCGACATCATGTTTTATTTATGTCTAGGTTCGCACCTCATTTGGATACTTTATTGTGGAGATCTTATGGATTCGCGGTCAGTTCGGTGTGTTCTTCATGTTCTAATGGTTGGATGGATTTTTCTGACCTTGCAAAGCAATTTACCGATTAGCGAAGCTTAGTGGCTCATATCACGATGTTAATGGATCTTTGGCCGATGTCTCTCTTAGATCATGCATCATTTATACATCTTGGCATTAAGATCTTATGATTTGGGTCCTGGCATATATTTGTGCATGTTGCATTTTCTTAGTCTTGGAAAATGTAATTGATTTGGCCGACATATGTGTTATGAAGGCTCTATATGTTGAGGCTCTTGATCTTTGTTTAGGGGCAGTTCTCAGTAGATAACTGTGGGAAGGTTAGCATTAGTGTTTCTGTTGTAATCAAGTGTGTATGATGAAAGTTTGTAATATGCATGTTGCAGGATAATGTGATGTAAATATTTATTTCGATGATAATGTGAAGATCTGTTTGTAGCATGTTGATTGTCTTTTCTTGTTCCCGAGTTGGTTGTTTCCATTGTGTTGACTCTTGTTGCATGGTTCAGACCATCTCCATTGGGGAAATTCTTGCCATGACTGCGTCAGGTGGTATCAGAGCAAGGTTGATGTTCCTGTGTTAGCAGTTCAATTTCCTAAGCTTGCAAAGCCCTAGTTGAATTTGTTGTGGAGTGGGAGAGTGTGGATCTGGCCCGCAATTGCAGAGGACTTGTGCAAGGGAATCATTGAGGAGATTTTTGATAGTTGAGAACTTTGTTTGGGTTGTTGAAGGAATACCGAGGGTGAACCGATCACCGATTTGGAGACAAGTTGTAAGTGTGTCTAACAGATCACCGAGTGGGAGGAAATTAACACCTTATAATCATATTGCCAAAGCTGAGGCAGTTGCACCTGAGGATTGGAAAGATGCCACCTAGAAGAATGAACCTTAGAAGGCTAGAACAAATGATGGAGGACTTCAAGAATGAAATGAGGACTAAGATCCAAAATGCTTTGACATGATTGTGAAGGAATCCTGAGACTGAGGAGGATTATGAAGAAGTTGCTAAAGCTCTTAAGACTGTAGATACTGAGATCCCTGTAGATGAGGAAATATCATTAAGGGCTATGGCACAAGTAAGTAAAAGTCATAGGATGGAAGTTTCTACTTTCTCTGGCTCATTGCATCCTGAGGATTTGATAGATTGGATTAGTGAATTAGAAGATTACTTTGAGCTTGAGGATATTAGAAAACCATAGAGGGTTAGGTTAGCACAAACTAAGTTGAAGGGTCATGTTGCCTTACGATGGAATGAATTACAAAAGGATAGAGAGGAGAATGGTGAAATGAAAATAACTAGATGGGGGATAATGGTTGCTAGATTGAAAGCTAAATTCATTCACGAGGATTATGAATTAGAATTATTCAATAAATTGTAAAACTTGAAGCAGAAGGACATGAGTGTGAAGGAATACACTGAGGAATTTTACAAGATGACCGTCATTTCTAGACATCGAGAGATATCTAAGGAGAAGATAGCTAGGTATATTAATGGTTTGAGATTTAAAATTAAGGATGAGCTGGGTATGTTGCAGATTTCTACAATAGAGGATGCTTATCAGTATGTATTGAAGGCGAAAGATAAGTTAAAGAGAAGAGAGATCAACCCTAGAGGGAAGAAGAAGCAAGTAGGTAGTAATGGCAAGGAGAAGAAGACCATTGAAGAGGAGCCTGATTAGAGGATACAAAGGAGAGGGAATGGTAGCAAGGAATTCAAAGGCACTTGTTTCCAATTTGGTGGTATAGAACATAGAGCTTTTCAATGTTTCGAAGGATCGAGTAAGAACGTGGGCAGACAAAATCTTGTGGCACACGAGGAGCAGTCTACCGATGAACTTGTGGAGAGTGTAGCAGAACCTGAGATGGGAGAATCTCTTATGCTTAGGAGAATCATGTTGAGTAAGAAGGAAGTTGAACCTATACAAAGGAGAAATTTGTTTAGGATTGTTTGTGAATTAGAAGGTAAATGTTGTAAAGTTGTTATAGATGGTGGTAGTACTAATAATTTGGTATCATAAGAGATGGTACAGAAGCTTGGCTTAAAGAGGTTTAAACATCCTTGTCCATATGGGATAAGTTGGTTTCAAGACGAACATATGGTAGAGGTGAAGGAATAATATTTAGTGAATTTCAATATTGGACCTTACAGGGATGAGGTATTGTGTGATGTAAATATCTGATTTTGTGATAATGCGAAGATCTGTTATAGCGCCTTGATTGTCTATTCTTGTTTCTGAGTTGTTTGTTTCCGTTGTGTTGACTCTTGTTGCATGGTTTGGACCATCTCCATTGGGGAAACTCCTGCCATGACTACGTCAAGAACATAATAGTAGATTGTTTGGCTAAATGAGCTTTTGAGCAAATGGAGGGATGAAATGTTGGAGACTGGGGACTTTTGATCTAGAGTGCTTGCGAATTTTTGAAGTTAGTTTTGGGAGATTTGACTAGTTAATAGGAGGCTCATTTAAGGATTGCTTTTGGTTGGGAGTTTTCTTGATTTAGTATTGACTCTTTAGTAAGCTTAACGATCTTGATAATTTGTACTAATTCTTTATAAGTAATAAATTTTTACCCCTTTCCTTCAAAAAAAAATGATGTAATTTATCTTTCAAAAATATTTCCCAACTTGAATTTTCACTGTTCAAAAATAACTATCTCGTTTTCAATTCTTATCATTTTTCTTTATACATTACACTAAACCAGGATATTACACATCTACCCAACAAGAATAAAATGCAATGTGCCTCTTGTTGTAATATGTAGATCCGAATCATCCGGGTTGTCAAGAATTAATTTAATCTGCTTGCTTCACAAGTATATGATTCCGAGTTCTAAATTGTATCAATTTATGCCATTGCCATCAGAACAAGATCTTGTCTATTTGAATGGATTGTGTAAGCGCCGGGATTTACTGCTTCCTGCTTAAACACACTGAATTTATACAAGAAGGGTTTTATTTGTTGCATTTCTTTGTCGGCGTTCACCATTCTCAGTTACAGAAAGACATAAAGTACTGTAAAACCAATTTTAAGGATAGAGAAGGTGACAGCGTGTCTTTCTTACTATGCACAATTCAAACGCTTCAATTATAATCAGACAATGCCAGTGAAAACCAATGTCAGGTTCACCGAGCTTACTATACAAAATTCCTCTGTAAGCAATTTTACATATCTTCAACTCTTACAAACCTGCATTTCTAAAAAAATCCTTTTTTGGGGTAAACAAATCCACTCTCACATCACTCATAGGGGATTCGCATTTGCTGCAAATAGGTTTTTGCAAAATAAGCTTATTAACATGTATATCAAATGCTGTAATTTAGCCGATGCTCGCCAAATGTTTGACCAAATGACTGAACCAGACGTCTTCTCGTGGAATACCATAATTTCAGCTTACAGAAGACATGGGCATCCCCAGGAGGCGTTGACACTGTTTTACCAAATGAAACAAACAAGTGTCGAACCGGATCAGTTCACCTTTGCCAGCATACTTCCAGCCTGTGCCAAAATGAGAGCTTTGGAACATGGCGTGAAAATTCATCAGAGTATAATGGAAAGGGGATATTTGTCAGACGTTGTAGTTGCAAGTGCTTTGATAGATATGTATGCAAAATGCGGAAGCATACACACAGCACGTGAACTGTTTGACAAAATACCCCAGAGAAATGTGATCTCCTGGAATGCTATGCTTGCTGGATATGCACAAAATAGTCTTCTTGATAAGGCTTTAAAGATTTTCAAAGATATGCCTGAAAGAGACGTGGTCTCATGGAATGCACTGATTGCAGGATACGCACAAAATGGATATGCTGAGAATGCCTTGGAAACTTTTAAAGAAATGCAATTGACAAATGTAAAGCCAGATTCCACAACCTTTGCCAGCGTTCTTCCAGCCTGTGCTAGAATGGGTGATTCAAAACAGGGTATAGACATTCATCAAGCCATAATCGAAACTGGTTTTTTATCAGATGTTGCAGTTGCAAGCGCCCTTGTAGATATGTATGCGAAGTGTGGAAGCATACACACAGCACGTGAGTTGTTTAACAAAATGCCTTGCAAAAATATTGTTTCATGGAGTACTATGATTGCAGGATATGTGCAAAATGGTTTTCTTGACGAGGCTTTAAAGCTCTTCGAAGAAATGCCTCACAAGGATGTGGTTTCATGGACTGCAATAATTGCAGGATATGCCCAAAATGGGTTTGCCGAAAAAGCCTTGGAAACCTTTAAACAAATGCAATTGGCAGGTATTAATCCAGACTCCACAACCCTTGCCAGCATCCTCCCAGTCTGTGCCAAAATGGGAGCTTTAGAACAGGGTGTAGGTATCCACCAAAGCATTATTGGAAGCAAATATTTGTCAGATGTTGCAGTCGCAAGTGCACTGGTAGACATGTATGCAAAATGTGGAAGCATAGACTTAGCACGTGAACTGTTTGACAAGATACCTCACAAAAATGTGGTCTCATGGACTGCAATGATTGCAGGATATGCACAAAATGGTGTTCTTGATGAAGCTTTAATGCTTTTCAATGAAATGCCTCAGAGAGATGTGATCTCTTGGAATGCGTTGATTGCAGGATATGCGCAAAATGGGTTTGTTGAAAAGGCCTTAGAAACTTTTAAGCAAATGCATTCGACGGGCATAAAGCCAGACTCCAACACCTTTGTCAGCATCCTTCCCGCCTGTGCCAAATTGGGTGCCTTAGCACAGGGCATGGCCATCCATCAAAGCATAGTTGAAAGTGGATTTTTGTCAAATGTTGTGGTTGCAAGTGCCCTGGTAGACATGTATGCAAAATGTGGAAGCATATACATGGCAAGTGAACTTTTTGACAGAATGCCTCAAAGGAGCGTTATTACTTGGAATATTATGATTGCAGGATATGCACAAAATGGTTTTTGCAAGGATGCTCTAAAACTCTTTGAACTTATGAAGCACTCTAGAACATGCCCTAACCATGTAAGCTTCGCTTGTGTTCTATTTGCCTGTGGCAATGCAGGTTTAGCGGATGAGGCTTGTAAATACTTCAACGACATGACTGATTCTTACTACATTACACCTACAGTCGATCACTATGTGTGCATGAGCGATCTTCTTGGTCGTGCTGGCTATCTTGAGGAGACTCTAAAATTTATCATCAAAATGCCCATTAAACCTGTGGTGGTTGTATGGACATGTTTGCTCGGTGCCTGTGGAGCATTCAAGAATGTAAAATTAGGGATATTTACAGCAACTATTCTTTTTGAGATGGATCCTAACAATGTTGCAACTTATGTTCTTCTGTCAAACATCTATGCAGAAGTGGGCAGGTGGTGTGATGTTCAAATGGTAAGGAGATCGATGAAGGACAGAGGAATTAAAAAGATACCAGGATGTAGTTGGATTGAAGGCCATAAAATGGTACATGCTTTTTGTGTAGGAGAATGATCAAACACCCAGAGATATGAGATCTATGCAAAATAGATATATTTTGTCTTGGGAGATGAAGTAAGGTATTTCCCATATTCAAGGCATCTCTATGACAACGAGATAAATGAATTTACTAACACCATAGCAACCCCTGGAACAACTATTGGAGTCAAATTATGATATTGCTCTCAGGATTCAACTGTGTAGTTTTTGAGTCAAACTCATTAAGTCATGTTTCATGAGTAGTGATACATAAGAAAACTACAAACTCATTAAGTCATGTTTCATGAGTAGTGATTCATAAGAAACCATCTTTCAACCCATGTTTCATGAGTCGTTATTCATAAGAACCCATCGCTCATGAGAATGAATGGTACGCTTAGCACTCGTTACATCTAGGTGATGCTCACAAAAGTAAAACATTAGACCTTCCCGGAAGATCACCCATCCCCTAGAACAACTATTAGAATCGTCAAAAGCCTTTGATGGTGTGCTGGCTGCTACACTGCAACCAGTTTATCTCCTAGACTATTGCAAGACAAATTGTATGAGAGATACAAACTGCTTCCATCATTTCAAATATTGACAATGATCTTGTGAAGATGATTGGTGATGCTAAGTGAAGCTTAGACCTGGGCTTTCTCTATAAAAAGGTGTACCATGTGATACCTGATGAGGTAAAGAAGTTGGAACAGATTTTATTTTCAGTTTCTAAATCATTTTTCATGTGTGTGGAGGTCTAGACCATTTTCTTGACTCCATAAACTCAGATATAATGCATGCAATGTGCAGTAATCCTTGTAGACATTGATGAATCATGAGAGTATTTGTAAAAGGTCTGTTTGACTATACCATGTAGGTCTTATGACAATGAACTGGTTTAAGGAATCCTGTATTAGCAAGGTTTCTCTTATTGTGTAGTTCATTACTCCAGCATTTGTCTCATTGCATGGAGCATTCGTCTCCGTTAATTGTATCATTTTGTACCTATGTCAGATTCCCCATTTGATTTTGATATACAGATTCAAGATAATGTTTTCAAATTCCGAAATTTGTATGATCTGAATTTTGTCTAATTCATTGTTTCAGATTTCTACTTTTGCTTCGTGTTTCTTGCTTTTAAGGGAAAACAAGTTTTTCTTAATTTACATTTTGATTGATTTTCTCTCTAGTAGACTTTCTATATTATTTTTATTATTATATTGTAATTGTGTATGTATAGTTTTAAATTTATTAGCAGATAGGCTTCCCCTGCTTGCTCGCGTCTGAAAATTTGTCCCACACCTGAAAAATCAACTCACCCAGGTGAAAGGACACAGCGATCCTCCATGCAAAATACATCATTGACCAAATTTTAAAAAATGGAAAACACAACGGATTTTCGCAAAATTTTCAGCATTTGTTCTTCATGGTCTGCATATTTTGTGGTGGAAAACCACAAAAAAATTGCAAAAAACCAGTGTGTTTTCTCAAATCTGAAAAAAAAAAGTTTAACTTTTTTTTTGTCTTTAGTATATTTTACATAGAGATTGGCCACCGCCCAGATAAAATGATGTGTCATTCGATTGCTCATCCTTTTCCCATTTATCTTACACCCTGTCTAATCTATGTCAGAGTACAAAACGTGATTATCATGCTCAGTGCAATATAGGCAAGGTTTGGCAGTAGTTCAATCATGAAAACGTGTTTCAGCTCATTTGACTGCATTTAGTTCTCAACTACTTTAAGTCCTATGGAAGATGTTTCCATTTATACATTTCCTACTGTCGTCGCCTATAAATCAGGTAAACATGGCAAACTTGTTCATTCCATCAAAACATTTGAAAGAAAATTACCAGCGCCTACAAGATTACCTGAAGGGGACCGCATATTGAATACAGCCGCTGCTTATTTAGGAGGTATTTATGTCTATCTCTTGTTTTTCGAGGCCAAATACTTTAAATTTATTTGTTGCAATTATTTCGGAATTGGAAGTCGATATTTGTTGTAGCCATGGAGGAGCAGACCGCCAATATCAGAGCTCAGATCTTAGCGAAGAGAGGAATCAACACTTCCACAGCTATTTCTCAGGCCAAACCTCGAGCTCTTCAACGATTCTTGTCATACACAAATGGTTCTTGTTATTGACTTGCACGGCTAGGATTTGCATTGAATGCGATTTAAAGGTTTACAGCTTTGTGAGGCATCATATTGTATTGGATGCATACAAACAGTTTCAAATCAATGGGGTGTAAAATTGTATTGTATGCTATTCAGGGTTATTGATTTGTATAGTAGGGAGTGCATAGGAATCATGTTCAATGGCGTAACTAATTATCATTTTTATCATAGTCGCATCGTTTGAAAGTATTAAACTAAGTAAATGAATGAATGATTTTAATGACGTCCACGAAGCCCAGCAGCTTAAGGGACCAAAGGAACACACAAACTTAAACAATTTCCATAACCTTTTCCAACTCCGATCTTCTTTTATGAATCTTGACCAGCAAACCCACAGTTTGGTTCACCGTGTCCTCTTCAAATAGACTATTCATGTTGTCCACTTCAAGATGGTTTCATACTTAGCACGAATATCCTCATATGTTGCGCACTCCATGAGAAAGTGTCATTCAGTTTCAATTGCTCCCGTCCCACAAAACATGCAAGTTCTCTCCTCCCGAGTCTCTTTGGGCCTCTTCCATCTACATGTCTCACACCTGAGATGATGTGATCCCGTCTTCAAATGTGTCATTAGCAGCCTCACTTTCCCTTTAATAGCCACCCTTAAGTATGTTTTCTCCCCATGCTCCCTAGTTGGGTTGAACACTTGCATATAGTAAGCCTTTTTTCGACCGATGTTATTAGACCACGTGACATTCTGAAACTTCTCTATGACAAACATTTTTATGTCCACATTTGTATTAGGACACTCATGTAGCTTAATATTCCATTTATCCAACCACTTATTATTTTGCTTCATCCATGTTTTCTTTCTACGGATAAGATCCTCATCCTTCACAATTTTTGGCCATCGTTGGTCATGCATGTTTTCAACTTTCTTTAAGTAACTAAGTAACCGAGTTATCGCTGAAGCTTCCAACGGAAAAGTCCTAGCTTCCGCTAAAAGGATATCATAAGGTACGGAGGTCTTAAATTTGAGATTGCTTGTAATTAGGTGCTTCTGAATTCTCTCTAGCTGCCTCCAACCACGGTTTGACAGGCTACCACCCCACACCTCACAGAATTAGTAGGCAAAATAAAAAAATTTGCAGTCTACGTTTTCATGGTAAAATGTGGCGACAAGAAATGTTTAATGAATCAGGCGATTCGTCAGAAATCTTTTCTCTTCACGCTCCCGTTGATTTCCATTTTCAAAGATTATAAATCAAACGTTTCGAGTGAAGAACATACATATTTTTGTGAGTCAAAATTATTATTATATTTGCATTAGTCTTGAAGATTAAGGTTTAGGAGAAAACACCTAGTAGCTGTTCGGGCTAACTTCGCGCACCTAGAACTCATAAACTGTAAGTCGGATTTTGCCAATTTTTTTGGTGTACCTCCATAGGTGAGTGAAGTGCTTAAAGTTAAGGTTTCGGCTTTTGGGTATTCATAGATCTTTTTGTAGGGATCGTGGAGTGCAAAGTGGTCCAAAAGTGTCATTTCAAAACGCTCGCCCAATACCCGCTATGTTCTTACACCAATAGTTGTTTACTAAAAAATGCCAGTGCTTGTGGCCAAATGTCTTAGTAGTAGTTACCAAATGTCCCAATACTGGTGCACAAATGGACCAATTACCAACCAAAAAAGGTAAAAAATGATCGGCTATTAGTACATGTGTAATCGACTATTGGTACATGTGTTTTTTCATTTTTGGGGCTCCTTTAGTATTAGTAATTGGGGGGTATCTATGACAAAAGCATAATGGTTATCGGACCCCCTGTCGATAATTGGTTGTTTTCCCCTATTGAATTTCAATTAAATGTGTAGTGGGGACTAATCCGGCTCACCCAATGAGTCAATAAAAAATAATTTGTGCCTAATGTTTCATTCTCTTGCAGAAGATGCTTAAGAATGACGTGAAAAAGATTGACTAAAAACACGTGTTGGAGATTACATGAAACTTATAGACAAGAAATTTTGCATAGAAATAAGAAAACAAGATAAGCAACTAATTAGTATGTATATGTGAATTATCTTGTTGCGTTGGTGTGGAGTTGACTTGATTGGGCTTGGGGGTGACCACACAATAAAATATTTAGGTCAAAATGTCATGCATTGTAAGAGAAACTTTAAGGATCTTTATATATAACTTTGGTACTCATTGCTTTTTGAGTGAACCTATCTGATCAGGGATATTTAAGGAATGTTTCCTTACTAAGTGTTTTGTTGAAGATGTGTGTAAATTGTGGATACAATCGAATTTTCATGCAAGAAGTTCTAAATTATTTGAACGAGCAACTTATATCATCGTTGTGAGTAACATTCGGGTAGTTTAAGAATTAAAAATGCTCAATTTTGTTATTTGATTTTCTAATAATTCAATCTTGATAAATAAAATAAAAAAGTAAAAAGAATTGTGTGCACTAGCACTTACATGATTATTCAAATATCTAACATAGTTATTAAATTTCAAAGAGAGCGCACAAAGCAATAATAATTTGATTTGATATTTCATTCTATTCTTTCAATGTGTGTGTGTGTGTGTGTGTGACTAACATATCTTATTTTGTTGGAAACTACCCAAACAACTTTCCTAAATATTAATGTGTACCAATAATATTTTAAACCATTTGACAAACTATGAACCTAATAACAATTTTATATTCCTAACACTCATAAATAAATACTAGTGAGGAGTTATTAATTTACCCACCTTACTTCACACACAATGTGAACACTAATTCCCAACACCCTCCCCTATTGTGAACATGGGGTGAAAGTGCATCACAATACTTGATGACCACACATAGTACCTCATCAAACAATAGAAGGCATGAGTAGCAGTACTATGCTTACTATACTCTCTCATCCAATGATAGAGACAAACACTTCTACCCATGGAACCAAAGATAGGGACCAACACATCTATCCAACATCAGACATGAATAGGGACACACATCTGCTCACAACAATTATGACTGGGGACAAACACATTCAACTATAATCGTCATCTTATGTGACTGGGGACAATTACGTTCAATCATTCACATCAACTTGTGAATGGGGACAAACACATCCATTCGCAAACAACCAAAAATGGTGATTGGGGACAAACACATCCAATCACTTACATCATCTTGTGAATGGGGACATACATATCCAACCACAATATAAAAGGTTTGAGAACCAAGTCTTTGTTGTCACGTATGCAATCACAATTATAGATCATTGTCATTTGATCCCAAATGGTTTGAGATGGTTGTCACTGCCACCTAGAAACCGACCCTGTCTTTAGTCATTTTGGTACAAATAATTTTGTCACAAAAGCAATTTTGTGACCCTGTCGCTAGTGACTGGTGAGAGGATTTTGAATGTCCTGTAACCTCTGATATTGCCTCCAACCTCTAATAAAATTGCTACTTAGCAAATTTGTCTTTTGGAGTTTATTTCATTAGTAATAAAGAAAGAGTATGATTCTCCTCTCAAGATGGATGTCGCATACAAGTGATAATACATCCAATTACAATTAAAACAATTTTAAAAAATCCCTTAACATTTTTTAAATGTTGATAAACTATACATAATAAATTAGACTATAATACTAAATAGAGCTTCACTTAAAAACTATCATTAGACACACAATCTACACACAACCGTCCTAACCTTAAACTTTGCCACCCACCATATTTTCACCTACTAACTCAAGTTCCTTTGTCAAAATAGGAGTTACTGAATATACCGTCATTCCTCTAGTATTTGAATATGTCTCCATCACCAACATGTTTATGGTCCTTATAGAAGCCAGAGGATTGAATTTTTACCATCAAGAAAATAAATAAATGAAACTTTCTTCCCTTCAAGAAACTCCTTGACACTACTATGGTAACTTGCTGGCCTAAAATATTTTTTTGCTCCAAAAAATTGAGCCTTTTCATATAGCATCAATGTGAATTAAAAGTAGCATCAAATGTTTCCTCCTAATCCTTGAGCCATGTAAAGACTGCATTTACCCCAAAAATGCCACATCACATAAATAACACAAAGAGCGGAAAAGTTGACAAGAGTACATGGTCGACAATAATCAAATACAATTTAATCATTATATATTCATAAAGAAAGAATATGATACACAGTTTTGACCTTCATGTCGATATACCAAGATAACCACAAGAAATAATCTGAGCAATAAAGTCATCGTAAAGATGTAAGTCAAAACCTCACATGACCATATAAAAGTAATGTTATTACAAAGGGATGCCGACCTACACGTCGATACTTCATTAATTACAAGGTACAATAAATGCTTGTTTTTATTAAGTGTATTGTATAAACAAGCCGATGCCGACTTGCACGCCAGACATCAATCCATCTTAGTACATGGATGCATCATAGGTAAGAAAACCAAATAGGAAAAGTAGTACGAAATAACAAACACAAGTATATACCTTGGACCTCTGTCCAGCTGTAAATCCCTGTCTCCTTAGCCATCAGACACGCGTCCATCTGCTATCACGAGACGGGAGTGTGGCTCAGGCGCTTTTATCCGCCCAACCACTGAGTGGTTAGCTCCCCCGGGGTTCTTCCTGACACGAAGAACACGCCGACCCTAGCCCGAGAAGCCCAGCAACCGGTGTTGAAGGGTCGGATGGATCTGGTGCAGCCGTGAACATACTACTAACACATATGTCTAATAGTAGATCTAACACGGATGTGGTAGAGGGATGAATCAAGATAACCAGCATATAAATAATAACATATGCACAACGCTTTGGCCAAAACAAGGATCACCAGGTTTCTACTGGCAGGCATAAATTTAAACAAACATTCTACCCTCCCCTGATTCTCCACATTCAGCACCCTCCCACATGAGTACGCAATCCGTATAACACAAGTACATAGTAGATTGATTTCCTTTTAAATATAAAAAAGAAAATAAAAACCGTTGTTGATGTATGTTCTAAATGATAAGCAATTTCATATATTACATTCAGATTTAAAACCACTTGCTAATACCGGCACTCTGTTCTTCATGGGAGGTCATATACACATATGCATAAGAATAATTTTATCATCCATTGATTTACTGATCTACCATAATGTTAAAATATCCGATCTTCTAAAAGAAACGCCCAGATTTTTCCTTCTAAGCTGATAAAGATGTAAAACTCATAAGATATACAAAGACACTGTTGCCAATTCTAACTCGGTGTTGTATTTTACGGGTAATATTATCTTCTTTAATTCCAGTGATGAATATATAATGCAATTACAGAGAAAGAAAAACTAGCACCAGAAGATACACGGCTTATTCACACCCACAATGGAAGGTAATGCGCTGAGAAGTATAACACACACGGTTTTAAGATGAAAAGACAAATGAAACAGTGTTGAACATGGTGCAGAAAACCCTTAATCAACTGGTATTTAAAGCTCAGAATCATTCAAGTTAATTTGAGAAAGATCCTAATCTCCTCAACACTCTGGAGGAACGATACACACGGTCAAATTGTCCTGCCAATTCTATGTCACACATCGGTTATAGACATTGGTACAAATCGGCCATGTACAGTCGGTCAGCGACAATAGACCAGCATCACAACTCACTGCGGAGCATGCAGACATAGCCAGGTAGGATATCATTTTGAGGCGAGCACAATGGCACCACCAGCTGTTGCATGGTGTACCCGAGCATAATTAAACAAATGGATCTACAACCATAACAGTGCTGCCAAAGAGTATCTATCCCAGCAAAACACCCCAATGGCAAAGTTTTCTCAAACTAAGGCACATGCAAACACCCAACAAAAGGGAAATTGATTTAAAGCACTTGAGCACGCTGGAACTGCAAGGTCACCGAAAGCAGGGGAAGCCGTGGAGATTGCATTTAGATGCCAACGTCCATGCAGAAATCCGTCTCCCACGGTAGTAACAATCCAAACCATAATTTAAGCAAAAACAGTTAAAACAAGGATATCTAGTCATGGTTGAAGGAGTAGAGCCACGACACGATGAAGAGAAGACTCCATCAGCTCAGCTGAGAAAAAGATGTGAAATGAGGAAACAACACCAGAGGAGGGACTACAGCCAAACAACACTAACTTCTTCTATCGTTCGATAACAACACATCTACGCCATTCTATAAAAAGGAAACAAGAACATTCACTCTTTCTAATTACGTTATCTACAACAGTGTGTTTATTCACAAGAAAAGAACCTGGAGATTTAGCGCGCTGGTGGAGATTGAAGTCTTCTTGCCCAACTCAACTGTTCCCAATTACTTCCTTAACCAGCATCCGAAATCCAAATTCTGCTTCCTTTCTTCCGATTTTTCCCCAAACCAGAAAAGAAATAACTGCAAACCTGCCAGAGAGAGAGAGAGAGCGCATGCCTCCAAATAAGGATCGTGGCCTCTTTACTAACCACTTTTCCCTCCGCTCCCTTCATCAACCGTTTCAATAATTTCTCGAAAGTAAAAGCTTTCCTTTTCTTTTTCTACTACAATAATATATGAATACATAAATTCCAAAACACCAACACATATATAGCAAGAACATGGCAATTGAAACGTAATCATTTATCTATACATTTTCACAAGGTTCACATTAAAGTTGGAGGGAGAGATAAAATAAATAAGAAGCAATATCATAAGTACACAACGCATCCACTATAAGTGCCCATATGAAATTAAAATATTCATTTCATTATTTATTTATTTATTTTTTCCATTCACTTAGACATTCGAAACAATTATATCAAAGCACATTAACGAAATTAAGCAATAACTCTAGGTGGTGTGTGCATGGACCAGGCCAACCAGACCATCTGTACCCTCCAGAACTGAGAGCTAGCCTTCTCTTCCTCAACCACACCCCCGCCTTCATTCCTGCATCCATTCAGTCATTCTCGGAGCCAAACAACTTATCAGTATTCGGTTAACATAAAATCAATAATTTCAACATATTTCATTAATGCCATATTCAATAAAATCATCATATTTTATTGTAAATACATCATAATTCATCATATATTTATGAAATCATAACATGAAACATCTATTAAGCATTATGATATATTTAGCATCCTCTCAATACTATTCATCATAACTTATCTAAAGATCACAATTACTACTAATTACAACAATGACGTGAAGATCAACTAGAAAGCATAGCATTTATGGAAATGACGTAGTCGAATCAAAGCGGCTCGGTCAACATAGTCAAAACATCGCATGACAAGTCCGAGAATAAAGAGTCGCAAGGGTCGAGTGGTGACAAGCCATTTACTCATCAATTGCTAATGTTATGACTCGTTCTTCATAAAAATTTAGATTTAACTATTGAAGTACTCATGTCTGCTTTCTCAGAGCTTTCCACGATCTATGTGCTCACACTCTACCTTTCACTTCGCCTCACACGATCTATGTGCTCACACTCTACCTTTCACTTCGCCTCAGACCAACTCATTGACCAAAGGATGCTCACATCAAACTGAGGACTCCATGCCAAGGTGATGGAAGTCATGCCTTGTTTATAAAAGCTCATGCCAAGCACTTAATCCCCAAACCACAAAAAATAAGATGGGTACTATTATAACAGTTGCAACTTCTAGCAATTCATTGAACAAAAATGATCAATAGGATGACTATGCCAGCAAACCATTGGACAATGCAAATAATATAATCTACTGTGGTTAATACTTTGGTCTGCACACTGTCTAATCTGTGGATATACTTTACCCAACAGAAATAGAAAGACTTCCTTCCTTGGTAGCTTCCTCGAATAAGTCCTTTTTACAATTATCTGACATTTACTGATGCGGATGGGCAGGAGAGTTGAGATTCTCTGACTAAGAAGGCTCGAGATACAACAGAAACATGGGACAGCTCTGCGCAGTGGCAGCAGGCATATGAGTAAGCTCTGATTGCAATAATAGAAAGAATCTCACACGTACAAGAATTATCCTCACAATTCTACCAACAATCTAGCTCACCTTGCTCTGATACCATATTAAATTTTAAACAGAGAGCACACCAAACAATAATAATCTGATTTGATATAATTTCACTCTATTAATCTGATTTGATATTTCACTCTATTTGTTTAATAGAGTTGCAAATATATATAGGACTAGCATATCCTATTTTATTGGAAACTACTCAAACATATAACAACTCAATAACCTTGCGGGCACCCTTAAATGCAGGTTCGCGAAGGTTGAAAAAGATATTGCAGAGATAAAGAATGGAATGCAGGACCTTTGGGATCTCCAGAGGAGGTCTACCAAATTCGCCCTGAAGGTGATGCATGCTTCTGCCCTAACCCTCTGTAATGTGCAGGAAAAGCTATCGGGTGGAAAGCTGGAGGACAATRCGGATAAMAGAGACCTCTTCCTGTTCCTGCAGGAAGAGTGGGCAAGATCACTGCTTTCCAAGCAGTTAGGAGGAAAAAGTTA
Organism: Thuja plicata; assembly: GCA_018584345.1. Taxonomy (NCBI): domain Eukaryota; kingdom Viridiplantae; phylum Streptophyta; class Pinopsida; order Cupressales; family Cupressaceae; genus Thuja; species Thuja plicata. Next base: position 3,741,060 of record MU224107.1, read on the forward strand.
ACTTGTTGTTTCATGATGTGCTATCTTTTTGTTAGACAGGTTCCTCTGTTCCCCTGTTTT
>MU224107.1:3755110-3829327 GCA_018584345.1 Thuja plicata
AAGCCTGCATCTTTGTGCAAAGACCATTCCTCTGACCTTGCATTACTGAAGCTCCATCCGCTCCAACACAGACCAACTTCTTCGCTATTGTCAATTCATCCATAGCTCCATATTCAATTAAATTGCTATTTACTAACTGAAATAAAGTTTCTGCTATCGCATTGTCTCTCAATTTAGCAACAGATAGTAGATGTGGTTGGCGGACATTATTCTGTATAGTATAAACATGCATGCATACCCACGACCTATTATCTATTGCCGTAACTTCGTCTAAGGACAATGCAATAAAGGTTGACTCTTTTATTTTTCTTTGTACATCCTCTATTTCAACCTGCGCAATACAACTTGCCCATTCCCATCCACTGTTTATTGACCAATGACTGACAGGATAGTTAGGAACTTTCAGAAAGTGTAACAAACCACTCATTTCTGGATAGTCTGTCATTGGACGCCCTCTGCTCAAAATATGGAAAACATTACTTAATTGAACAGCTTTTCCACGTTTTTCGCCAATTTCTATAGCCCGATCGGGACATATTCGCCAATTGGCGAATAATCGCCACTAAAAAAATCCCTGACTCCAATATTGTGCCAAAACCCCCAAAACTGGATTATTGCTTCCTAGATGAAGCGAGTTTGATTCTTAATAGATGCTCATTGGATTGGCACAAGAATCAGCGACTAGACTACTCCAAAGTGGAAGATTCATAAGTGAGCATGATGCATGAACTTGCATCCTTTGCTCTCAAGACATGGAAATGATATGCAAAATACAACTAAAATAATGCATGAACTACCATGAGATTAATATAACAAGATGTATAACCGAGAAAAAAAATATAAAGAGATGTATCAAATACTAAGAAATGAAACTAAGATTAAGCTATCTAAGAACAAATGCAAATAATATTCTAGAATGAAAATGCTCTTTTATAATGAGAATACTCTAGAATCAAAATGACATTATAATATTACTTCAAACAATGCATCCTCTCTCAACAAGGAGTGTTATCCCTTTTTATAGAAACCTCCTCAAAAATGGATGGCTGAGATTAAGAGGTGGAAAGGGAGTGGCTAGGATTAAAAGGTTAGGTAGGGTTTTGGTGGGAGTGAAGGAGATTAAGGGGATAAAGCGGTGAGTGGATGAGATTCAATCCAAGAGAGGTTGATCCGAGTAATTGACTTTTGATTGTTCAAAAGTGTGTTTGTTGAGGGAGAATGAGGACAAATTTGGTAAATCCCCTTTTAATCACATTTTAATCAAAGATTAAGTATGCACACCCACATGTGAATGGGTTCATCTAATAAAAGTGCAAGAACCTTTAAGTGTGCAATGTTTAGTGATTAAATAAGTCTTCAAGCTTAACTTAGGATTAAGTTGATGATTTGATTTAGGAACTTGGTTATAATCATGCAAAGGGGGATTATTAGGGTTTTTCTTGCACAATTAAGGTCTAGCAGTGAAGACCTTTAGATTATAGGATTTTTAAGGCCAATTAATCAAATTTAGGGGTTGTACATTTACTAGAATAGTTTTAGGTGATTACATTTTCCCCTCTTTGAATCGATGTGTGAGCAACGCGTTGATTCAAAGAACATCTAATGATAGATCGAGAATAGCTTGATTTAGAACTGATTCTGAACTTGATCAAACAAAGATCGATTGAAGATTGAAGATACCACCTCCAGACTTGATTGAGCAAAGACTGATCAGCTCTAGACATGATTTAGCGAATACTGATAACACCGACTCTGAGCTTGATTGAATTAAGATCAATAGGGAGACCCAAATACTCAGCTTGATGTGAAGCGATGAAACTGAATATCCGTCCAAAATAGATTTTGCTATTTTTAGATTGGTTTAAATGACCAATCAGCCAAATGTGGTGCAATGAGATTGATTTCCATTTGATAGATTGATTGGGATAATTGACTTGATATGGTTTTGGATGAAGCCAATTACCAAATTAGGAGACACTACCATATTGATGTGATGTGATGAAATTGATGTGCCCCTAAAGATTCAACCGGGTTAGATGTTTGTCCAAGTGACTTGATGTGAAGCGATGAAATCACTTGTGTAGAAAGGATCTCAATTTGATATGGAGCTAAGATGCCCCTAATGATGAGGTTTGTTGATTAAGATTCAAATTGTTGATATATTGATGTTGGCCCCACGGGATCAAAATTGAAATGTTGTTAGGGCGGTAAGCCTAGGCGTGACTGATTTGATCAATAGAAAGCATTGGATTTGATATTGATATAATTGGATTAGGTCACAAATGGTGGAGAGCTTGATTTGAGCTTGATTTGAGGTCATGTTGACCAAAAGTTGACTAGGGTTGACCAGAGTTGACTCTCTTGGATTGAGATGGAGGCTACCCAGTTTGGTTGATGGGGAGGGAGATTGAGGAAGAATTTGGCATCAACGGTCAAATGTATTTGACTAAAAGGTTGAATTTCAATTTTGACTACGTTAGATTTCAATTTTGATCCCAAAAATGGATCCAGGGCTGCCAGATTAGCTAAGGGTGCAATTTTCATGTCAATTAGAGCAAGTTGAAAATTAGGTCAAATGAGGGCCAAGGCTATATAAGGGGTCCAATGGGTCATTTTCAAATAATTTTTATTTGTAAATTTAGAAGATTAGAAAAACCTTCTCTAAGCCAAAATGGTGGTCCCTGTGCAATCACATCGATTCGAGCTGATGAGGTGACACAATCAGCCAAGAACCTAACCACCACTAGTGAATGATCGAAAAACCTTCTGTTTGATTAAATTTTGGCAATTTTTTGTTGGATTTTTGCATGTTTCGAGTCAGTTTTAGGTCGTATGTTTCATTTCGTCATATGGTGAGGTGAGAAAACTCGTATGACCAACTGCATTAAAATCTTTTGTCGTATAGGTCCATTAGATTTGTCATCTCGGAAGCACTCGTAACTCGTACAGGTCTATTTTTGAAGACTTATAATGTCGTCTTCCCCTGTATATTTTCTTGTATCAGATTGTTTCCTCGTATGACATGTAATCTTTGCTCGTATGAGTCCTTATGTTTGTTTCCCTATCCGTAATTTGTGGTATGGTGAGAAGTGAGCATTTTTTGATGTTTTAACGCCAAAATTTGTCTTTGTTGATCATAGATTTGGATTCCTTGACATGTTTTTTAGCTTATCTTACAGTCATTGTACGTTTATTCAGTGTTTTGGGCTTGATTTTGATCATGTACTGATGATTTTGCATTGGTTTTCTTTTGCGGGCACAAATTTCTGACATTCAGTTCTAATCAACCTATCCATCGACTATGAGACTAGTGAGACACTTATCTGACGTGCAGAGGGCTCACATCGGGGAGTGTGGGTTTGGATGGTTATTAAAGATGTATGATATATGTGTTAATCACGGGTTTCTCACAACTCTGGTTGAGCGGTTCCACAACAAGCATAATACCTTTCACTTACTTACTAGGGAGATGACCATCATTCCCGAGGATATCTACAAGCTCCTCTAGATTCCTTTTGCTGATGAGATAGTGGAGTATGACACGACTCCACGACCGGGTATTTAGGCTCTGATATGAGTGTTCCATGATCATAACATTCTGGATTGGGAAATCACTTGAGACGACTTGTTGAGTATATATGGGGCCCAGTTTCCACTTGCCTGTGTTATGGCGGGTTTCATTGGTTGCTTCATTATGGAAGACATGGGTCAGCAGGGGTTCCTGTGCAGATGGGTCAAGGTGTTGGAGAGACTTCTTATGAGGCTGAATAAGTTAGGTTGGAGTCAGTGCCTTCTTGCACACATGTACGAAGAGATGCATGAGGTGGTTTTCTGAGGTGAGAGGGGGATGGCCGTCAAAGTATTGGTGTTACAGGTATGGGTGTGGGAGCACCTTCCCATTAGAAAGCCAGTCACAGATGAACCTCAATAGGATTTTCAGCCTTTTGTTTACATATATGTTGGTTTTATTTCACAACCCCACTTGGGGAAGATCAATTATTGGAGGCCTCAGCTAGACGATCTAATTGTAGTGACCATACAAAGGTTCATAGGCCTAGTGGGGAGATTGGAAGTCTTAGATGAGGGATTTAATTATTACCTGACCATTGATTGGGAGGACATCCTCTGTTATTGAGCGCTTTTTGTTTCTCAGGTTCTGAGGCAATATAGACATCCTCAAAGTCACTACTTATGCTCCTTATGTAGATGAGGAGCAACATGATTGGGCTCCCAGATTATCTTACGCCCTTGTAGTGGAAGAGATTTCCCAGATGCGGAGGCCAAATTGGGATTACTCAAATGGTATCACGGATGCAGGTGTTACTCCTAAGTATAGAGATTATTTTGCGCAACATCCTTTCCTGAGATTCACATATCTGGCAGAGAGAGTGTCATAGATTGATTAGGATGATGCCTTGCCACATGATCAGAGAGTCCTAGGTAGAGGAAAAAGGGACACAACACCTAGGAGAGAAGGAGGAGATCCCGGTGCTAGCTCTAGCAAGGCACCAATAGTAGGACAGCAGCGCCAACGCGAGGAGGGCGGGACCTTAGGATTGAATGGAGTTGACATCCCTCTTGTGGGTTTAGTAGATGCAGAGATGGGGGAGGCACCATAGGGTCCTGAGGATGATGCAGCCCGACAGGTTCTCTAGAGGATGGATGTACAAGTGGGTGAGGGTGAGGAGGAGGCACCAAGAGAGAAGACCCCACAGGATGTGGTCCGCGTTCTGAGAGGGCATGTCAAAGGATTGCAGCTACATATGGCAATAGCGCAGTCTTAGATTGTAGAGCGAGATCGCATGATTATAGAGCGGGATCAGAGGATCCATGGATTCATAGCCGAGTGCAATGTCCTTCAACACGAGATTACCCACCAAACCAGCAATGCATCCTCCTATGTGGCAGGATATATCATAGCAATGTCATTGGTGGAGCATGTGCCTCCATATTCACAATACCTGGCGAGATCGAAGGGAGTGGGCCCACCACTAAGAGCAGATGCACCTCCCCCTCTAGCACCTCAAGATGTTAAGGGAGGGAGTGAGTCTTTGTATTCCCTCTCCTTCTTATCCCATTCTTATTTTTGAGACACATAGATGTATACATGATTCATTTGCATCGAGGATGTACATTTTGCTCGGGATCACATGATCACATTTTTATTGACATTGGACGATATTTTGATGTGTGTGTGTGTGTGTGTGTGTGTGATAGATTTTTGCTTGATTTTAGTAAATGTCTTTAGTACATGCTTTCTTATATGCTTGCTCATGTGATTATCATCTTGTATCATATTGCTTGCATATGTTGTTTAATGTGTTCATGTACTTTAAATAGAAGCTCTTTGTGAGATGTATCTTGTTTTCTTCTGCTTGTCACGTATCTTATCATTGTATCTCTGATGTTAGATTTTTATTCTTATGTGAGTTGTAGTACCACCTGAGAACTGTGTATTCTATAATCTGATGTAATATCTTAGCACCTTGTGTCCCTTGTATGATTGATTTTGACCCTTTCTTATAGGTATATAGCCTTGAGATGATTGAGATTGCAGGTTAATAATGCATTTGACTGCATCGTTGGAGGATTGAGGGATGGCTCTTCAATGTCAATGACAACATAAAATGCAAGCCTAAGATGATATGCAACCTACAACACGAGTCTAGTCACTGATTTCTTTAACCAGTTTGTCATCATCAAGTGTTTGGGACATGAGAGTCGATACAACCCATACTGTGACCATAAGGACATGAGTATGAATTTTATCAGATAAAATGTGGGAAACCAATGTAAGCATCGAGGTATTAAATCCAAGATGACCTAAACATTATTTCCAGTTGATATTGCAAGGGAACACCGGTATGAAGGCATATAAAGACAAGATAAACATGAGTGTGATCTTGTGTAAATAGATAAATTAATAATAGTCAAGTAGATAGTTACATGAACTCACCTTAGTGTGCAAGTAAAAGGAATCAAGGTATGTTAGGCTTTTCCACCTTAATTCAGAAGCTCTTATCAAAAAAACCCAATTTATTTGACGTTGCAGGATCATCGGGACCCCACCAACAAGCAGCAATCAAAGAAAAAGATTAGTGAAAAGCATTGATAATAGACAACATTCAAGCAAATGTTCAACATACTTGCAGTCAGTGTTTGAGCGTTAGATGTTTGTCTGTGTAGGGTGTTGAGAAACACCATCGTGCTTGTGAGTGCATAGTGTTGAGAAACATAGTGGTGTGTTTGAGTGTTATTAAGCCAATATTAAGGTTCATGATGTGTTATCTAATGTGTGTTGAGAAACATAGATGTGTACAAATAGGTAGTGTTAGAAAACATTGTTGATTAGGGTGTTGAGAAATATTGTTGTGTCAGTGGAAAATTGTCCGTAAGGGTGGACTAAGAGACTAACTCTGGTTTGGTTCATGCGAGGGATCACATCAGAATTCTTGCCCCCTAGCAACAAGTGAGACCCAAGGACTAAGAAAAAAACTAACTCCAATCCATGATGGTACTGCATGGGGCAATTGAGGGGTATGGGGTCATGCAGATAACTTGCGCGGGCCAGACAACAACGCTAGGCATTGATAGATGGACCACTGAATACAAGTGATGATTGTTTTCTAGGTTTTCACCAATTGGAAAAATTAATATTTTTGCTACCAGAGTGCCTATTTACCAGGTTTTCACCTTGGCAAAAAAAAAAAAATTCTACCAGGGCGTCGGTTTACCAGGTTTTCACCAAGATACATTTTTGTTTTTTTAATTTTTTTGTATTTTTCTCTTTTTCTATTTTCTATTGACTCATCAAGACACCTGTTGCCAGGTTTTTTACACCAGGATGATCTTTTTTTTTCAAGACTTTTTCCACTTTTTATGATTTTTCTGCTTTTTCTGTTGTTTTTGGAATTATTTTGGGATCATTTTCTCTATACAAGAACTTCACGTTTTGAGAATATCTAGCTGTAGAAAATTTTTAGGTAGATTATATTGATAGGATCAAGAAGAAGATCCCCTTCTGGAGTAGATAGTTGATAAGATCCATAACCAAATGTTGCAGTGATTACGAAGGGACCCAACTTGTTGATTCTTTGAATTTTCTCAAAGAAGAAGGTCACCAACTTGAAATTCCCTATGTCACACTTTCTTGTTGTAACCCATCGACACTCTTTTTTGGTAGAGCCTCAAATGATCAAATGATTCTTTCCTCTATTCATCAAGTAGTTCTAGCTCCTGGATTCTAGAAATCTTGCAATCTTCATCCATGACGAGTCCTTGTAGAGGGACTCAAACTGATGGAATTTCAACTTCAATGGGTAGTACTACTTCCGAGCCATAAACTAATGCAAATGGTGTTGCTCCTGTGGGTGTTATGATGTTGGTCCTATAAGCCCATAAAGATGGATTAAACTAGATATGCCAATCCTTGTTAGATTTACTCACTGTTTGGTGAAATATTTTCAGTAGGGTCTTGTTTAATGCTTCAGCCTGTCCATTCCCTTGTAGGTAGTAGATAGAGGAACATTGTTGAGTGATATGAAATCGTTCACGGAGTTCATCCAAATCTTTGTTTTAGAATTTCCCCCCATTGTTAGTCATAATTGATGAGGGTATACCATACCTGCATATAATGTAGTTAAGGATAAACATAGTACTTGTTTTCCAGTGGCTTTGATAAGAGGGACTGCTTCGACCCACTTTTTGAAGTACTCAATGGTCGTGATGATGAACTTGTGTCCATAAGATGATGAGGTATATATCTAGTCGATCAAGTTAAAGGCCCATTATTTAAATGGTCAGTGGGTGATAAAAGGTAACGATTCTCGAGTAGGAGCATGGATCAAGTTACCATGTAGTTGACATTTATTGCAAGTTTTGGCATAGTGAATAGAATCTTTTTCCATGGCAGGCCAGTAATATCCCTCTCTTAGAAGTTTCTTAGCTAGCGAGAGACCATTTGAGTGAGCTCCACAAATACCTTCATGGACATCTTTTAACACTCTTTTAGACTCGTCATGTTCTAGACACTTAAGGAGAGTACCATAGAGACCTCGCCGACACAATTCATTAGCGATAACTACATAACACGATGCATTTCAAATGAGGTTTCTTTTTTCATTCTAGTTAAGCCTTCAGGGATAGTTTGGTCTTTCAGGTAGGCATAGATTTGGCTATATCAAGAGGACTCATGGCTGACTAGAGTATAGGATTTGGGTGAGTCATAAGTTGGAATAGGGAGTTCTTCCACCAAGAAATCATAGCAGAATTGATGTTCCTCCAAATGTAACATAGAAGCTAAAGTATCCATGGCATCGACTGCTTTTTTCTGACTTCAAAGTTTGTTGAAATTTCATGAAGACAAAATATTTCTTAAGATCATCGATCATTCTTTTCTATGGTATCAGCTTCTCATTTTTAGTTTGGTATTCATCATTGACTTTATTAATTACTAGTTGAGAGTCTCCATAAATATGCAATTCCACAATTTTCCAATCAATTGCCAGATTCAAGCCATTAGCTAGTGCTTCATATTCAGCCACATTGTTTGTGTAGGAAAACATCATCTTATAATCTTTGGGAATCTTGTATCCTTGTAGAGTAATGAATAGTACACCTACACCAGACCCTTGTTGAGTGAAAGATTCATCAAATAACATTTTCCATGGGTGCTCTGTGAGGTGTAAAGTAGCTTCATCAGGGAACTCAATTGTCAACGGTTTGGTATCTTGAAGTGGTGCATCAACTAGGTGACCAGTTAGTAATTTTCCCTTAATGACTTTGTGATCTATATACTCAATGTCATATTCACTAAGAATCATCACCCACTTTGCTAGTCTGCTTGTTAGAGTTTCCTTATTCAATAAATACTCCAGTGGACAATCTTCATGATAAGTTTTACGGAGTGTGCTAGCATGTAATATCTAAATTTTTGTGAAGTAAAGACAAATGCTAGACAAGCCTTTTCTATTGATGTATAGTTGATTTCATAGGATACCAGAGTCTGACTGATATAATATATAGCCTTTTCTGTTACTGTTTCATCATGTTGTGCCAGTAGAGCTCCTAGAGATGTAGTTGTTGCTGAGATGTAAAGTAACAAGGGTTTACCCTAAATTGGTGTCATGAGAATAGGAGGATTAGCCAGGTATCCTTTGATTTTTTGAAAATGTTGTTCACAAGCTTCATCCCACTTAAAATTAGCTCCTTTATGTATGGGTTTTGTAAAGGGTTGAGCCTTGTCTGCTATTTGTGAGATAAACCTCCCAATTGACTGGAGCTTACCCTGTAGTGTCCTTATCTAGCTAATGTTCTTAGGCGATGGAATTTCCATGATAGCTTTGACTTTGTCCAGATCAACCTTAATTCCTTTTGTTGAGACAATGTATCCTAAAAATTTTCTAGAAGGGACATTAAAGGCACACTTTTTTGGATTTATCCTTAATTTGAATTGTTCCATCTGATTGAAGATCATCTATAGATTTTTCAAGTGTGTGCCCCTTGTTCATTTAGCTAATGTATCATCTACATATTCCTTCATGCTCTTATGCATCCTATCATGGAAGACGATAGTCATGGCTCTCTCATACATAGCACCAACATTCTTTAAGCCAAATGACATGACAGTACAGGAGAAGGTACCCCATGCACATGTAAAATTTGTTTTCTCTTAATCTTCAGGTGTGATTTTGATTTGGTTATAGCCAGAAAATCCATCCATAATAGAGTACATCTCGTATCCGTCTGTCATGTCCACTATCATGTCAATATTAGGGAGAGAGAAATCATCTTTAGGACAAGCTCTGTTCAAGTCTCTAAAATTTGTGCATGCATGGATTGATTTGTCTAGTTTAGAAATAGGTAAAACATTTGATATCCATTCAACATAATCAATAGATCGGATGAATCTATCTTTAAGTAATTTTTGCAATTCAGCCTTGACAACGAGCTCCACATGGGGATGAATCTTTTGAAGTTTTTGTTTGACAGATTTTACTCCAGGTGCAATAGAACAGTGATGCATAATGAGGTCAAGATCTAGACCTAGCATATTAGAATAGTTCCACGTGAAGTTGATCTTTTTCTCTTAAAATAAATCAATGAAACCTTTCAATTGTTTTTCTGACAATGATTGAGCTACATGCACAATATGTAGAGTTTCCTCTATCCTAATTTTTACTGGTTGTGTTGGTTTGATCAGTACAGATGATCTATCATGTAGATGGGTCGGGAGGATATCAAGTTTCCCATTCTCTGGCACCTCTAAGAGGTTTTCACCATCAGATACACCATTTATTTTGATTATTTTGGGTCTGATACTACGAATAAGTGGTTTTCACCATCAGACCTCCTTTTACTTTTACTTTATCTTTTCAGACTGAGATACTTTATATCCCCCTCCGCCATGTTCATGCTCCTTACAGTGGTGGAAGAAGGGATGGGTTCAACAATATTCAAGTATAAGGATAAGGTATGGTCACTTGAGAAGGATACCATATTCACATGATTAGTAGAGTTTTATTCAATAAGCTTTAGATGTACCAAGGATAGAGGTTTGACGGGTTCTAGAGATAGCACTGTGTTATCGTTATCATTCATGAATGTCTAGGTAAGATCTATGACAGTATCCTCTGAAGAATTATCTAGACCACAAAGCATCCTAAGATTTTGAGAAGAGTCATTGTTAGTATATTGCGGACCTAACTTGTTTGACCTAACACTAGAATTTAAACCTTCATCTCATACATCCATTCGATCAAGGGTGAATCATAGAGGCACTATTTCAATTTGTGAGACTGATCTGATTCTCGTGCCAGTATTAGTTCTTAGGTTATGGCAGTTATTTGAAGAATGGTTTATGCTTTGAGCGGCACTTGATTTTTCTTCTTGTTCACTTTGAGCATCAGAGCTTTCTTCATGGCCACCTTGGATATTAGAGCTTTCTCCTTGAGCATTAGAACTTTCTCCATGAGTATCTTGGATATTAGAGATTTCTCCTTGAGCATTTAAACTTTCTCCCCTTTCATAGGTGGGTCCATACTTGTGGATAACATCAATTTCAATATCTAGTGTAGCATCAAAACATTTATCCCATTCATACTCATTTGAGTTTGTTTGGCTATTACCAGACCTACCCAAATATTGTGCTAGAGTCATGGGGTGCTCTTCATTCCTTGAGTTGTCTTCACTAGAACCAAGGGATTCTATCCATTCTATTATGCTCATATGATGAGGCAAGTCAAGAACATGGGTCATAGTTACCAATTTCCCCCAATTAGGGTGTCTTTCTCCTGGTTCATCTTTATGCTCTTATTCTTGATCCAGTGATTCATTTCTTACCAATCCAACTATCTATTCTAGTTCTAGCTTATGATCTTGTAGGAGTTTAGCCCCGGGGGAAGCTTCTTGCAATTTATCTTTTGGTAATGTTTCATCTTTCAAATCAGATTGACTTACTATTGATTGTAATAAATAGGGTTCTCCTTGATACTCCAGGTTTTTTGTTTGTATGTGGAGTAATCTTTCATAGGAAAGAGTTATGATCTCTACTTCTTCTTCATCATCAGAATCTGTTTCTCTATCAAAGATAAGACCATCTCTTGAAGAGGGGTTAGATTTTCGTTCATGGTATCTCAAACCTATTTTATCTATAGGACTTTGGAATTATATATGTATGGGTTCTAGTTGTCCTTCAAGCCTTTTCCTAGGGGTCCACTGCCTTTGTATCCCATTTGTTGTAGCAACTCATATCCTTTGCCATACTTTTGAGGGGAAATCTGTTAGAGTAAAAATGTATTTTCACTTATTAATTAAATCATTATTGATTTAATTATTCATTCACATATTTATCTCTTGTTCAATTAATCTAAACTTTAGGCATATAATAATTAATTCTATAATTAATTATTATGATGCAACCTAGGTTTCTCCACCTTCTGGTGTTCGATCTCCTTTATAAGGATTGATCTCTTTGTAATTATTAATTCTTTTGTAATTCCCTCAATTCCCTCTTTGAATGAATATTTCATCTTTCAAATCATTATAAGTTGTGTCTCCCATTTTTACTATTGTAACAGGTTATTTGCATACATTGGATCTTGGTGATTGAATCCTTCAAATTCTAACATGGTATCAGAGCCTTGTTGTTGCAGCCCGTTCTTGAGTTTTTTGAAAAAAAAATTGGAGCGCTAAGGGTTTTTAATTTTCAGAGGTTTTTATGTGGATTATGGTGAAATTTTTTTCGGAGCACTTTGGGCACAAACCAACCTCGCGGTTGCGCTCAAAAGGCTGAAAAACCCATATTTTCATATAAGGTACCTCTAATTTGGACACAGTTGCATTCTGAGGCCAAATTTTTTTTTGCCTGTATGACCCTTTTTCGACATGATTTTCGAGGCGGTGGACAAAAAAATATAAAAAATTTATTTTTTTATTGGTACCTCCGCCAATTTTGGCAGTCCTACCATATTTAGCAGCATTGCTAGATTTAGTAGAGATTTCTTGGAGTTCTTATTTTGGATCCCTCTTCGGTTTTTTGCTCGTATCTTGAGAAAATGGAGGCATTTTTGGCCAAACGAGATATTGTCAGAAAGTTGGTTATGAGCCTGATATGATTTTCTAGGTTTGGTTTTTTCTAATTTTGCCTTCTTGCAAGGTTTTTTGCCAGTCAAAGTCAGGTTTCCTTTTTGCACTCCGACAACCATATCTTGCTCCTCGAGACTCCATTTTTTGACTTCCACATGTCATTGGAAAGTTGGTTCTATTCTCTTTCTTCTTGTATGGGTCTCATCGCCAGAATTTGTTCCAGGTACATTTTATTCAAATTTTTCTTTTTTACAATCTTGAGGATATCTTGGATGTTTCAGGTCCTGGGATCGTTTTCCTTGCATGGGATTACTCATTTTTAGTTGTTACTTATGTTCTTACAGATTTCTATCATTCCTGAGCATTGTAAACATCTATTTCTGTAGCATTTCTTTTTTTAAATGCACTGAGATAAAGTGTCATTATTGCATGTTTGGGATCTTGCATGTTTTGTGCATGTTTGTACTCACACTACATAATAAAGTGTCATGGGGGGGTTTGATCTTTGCATTATTTTTCATCTATCATTGTCAAGTGAGTGTTACTTCCATGACATTGGCCTCATTATGTGTGTCAAGAGATTGCTCATCCACAATACCATCCTTTATATGTGTTTGTACTTTCTTTGACATACAATTATTCTTGGCATTCTCTTTCAGTGTACCTGTCATACCTCTCTGTACTCAGCATTATGGGGGGTATTTCCTATTGGTTCTAATGCTTCCTTGGTTCGATGGAGTGAGCTATGTATTCATTATTTGTTCCTATGTACTAGGCGGATGTAGTGGCTGGGTACCTATGCATTTTGGTGAGATGGATCATTTACCATATGGATACTCTTCCATTCCTATTTTGGAGGCATCCTTCCATGTTTTTATCAACTCTTTAGACTTTGATGTTTTTTTCCATTTGTATCTTTGAGTTTTTATATTTGCCTTATTTGTCATCCTAATTTGAGCAATGCCATTTTATGACACTCATACAGATTAAAGTCTTCTCTACCTGATCAGATTCTATTTAAGTGGAGATTCTAGCAATTATTATTTGACAGTGTTTGTAGCTTCATGCTTCAGTGGTGTTCTTCATGTTCTTCTTTTGATCAACTCTTTAGAATTTGGTATTTTTGCTATCTGTATCTTCGATTTCTGATGTTTAACTTTGTTTTCCATCCTGATTCGAGTAGATTCATTTAAGGGCACTCATGCAGATTAGAGTCTTCTCTACCTGATCTTTGTTCCTATTTTCTAGGACATTCTCTAGTTTGGAGGCTTCTTCAGTCCTTTGCTACGCGTCATCTCTTTTTGGAGAGGGGTTTTTCCCATTGGTTTTTCTTATTTTTTTCCTTTTTACAAAGATTTTTTGTACTTGGGTACCTGATTAGGCCATGTTGTCGAGACCCATTTCCTGCTTTTAGTAGTTGTTTCTAGGTTTTTAGCTTCTCCCTAAGTTTATCTTAAAGGGGGTGTTAGAGTAAAAATGTATTTTCACTTATTAATTAAATCATTATTGATTTAATTTTTCAATCACCTCTTTATATCTAGTTCACTTAAGCTAAACTTTAGGCATATAATAATTAATTTTATTATTAATTATTATCATGCAACCTAGGTTTCTCCACCTTCTAGTGTTTGGTCGCCTGTATAAGGATTGATCTCTTTGTAATTATTAATTATTTTGTAATTCCCTCTCTGAATTAATATTTCATCTTTCAAAGCATTATGAGTCGTGTCTCCATTCTTTGCTAATTTGTAACAGGTTATTTGCATACAACGGATCTTGGTGATTGAATTCTTTGAATTCTAACAAAATCTCTATATGATTTACTTATGTATCATGTTCCTTACCCTTGTAGAGCCACGGGATAACTATTTTCTCTTCATTTTGTTCAACAAGAGATATTTTTGCTTTCACCAACCTTGTTCCCTCATGTATAGTTAATATATTAGAGTTCTAGAAGGTTTAGATGAGGATGAAGGCTCCCATAAAATATGGGGGATGCAGGAAGATTTCTTAAAGATGGTAGAAAGCTAAAAGCATACTCTTCCATTCTAGTATCCTTGATGTTTAGTTTCTTTTCAATATAATTCATCACATATTTTCTATTGTTTTCTTCTTCTTGATATTTTAAAGCTTCTTTGTTGTGGGGAACCATGTTGTCAGCTGACTTTAGGTTATTGCAAGAGTAACTGGAACGACAGGTATAGTCACTTCTACCCCATTATGTGGAAACTTCACACACTGATGATACATCGATGGAACCGCTTGCATATCACAGATTCAAGGTCTACCCAATAATATTTTATATGCTAAGGGTAAATCTAGCACTTGACAAATCACATCTGTCTAAATTGGTCCAACTCTGGTAGGTAGCACGAGAATACCTTTAGATGATCTTTCCTCCTCATCGTATGCTTTGATAGTTATCTTTCTCCAAAAATCAATAGCATGTTCTGAGAAACCTAGAGCTTTGACAAGGTTGAATGTACAAATATTCAAACAAGCTCCTCCATCTATCAAGACATGTTTGACTCTGTGTTTGGGAATAAGGACTTCAATGTGAAAAGGTTGGTTATGAGGATGATTCAAGGACTTGTTTTCTTCCTCATAGAAAGATAGATAATGTGGATATGTTATGTGACCAACCATGGATTGGAATTTATTAACATCTGGGTCTTTAGGTACATTCATGACTAATAATGCTTGTTCCAGGATCTCTTTGTGTGGTGATGAGATCTTGAGTAACTCGAAGATAGATATTTGCATTGAAATGTGTTGCAATTGGTCCACTACAATATAACTAGCAAAAGAAGATGATGTTTTTGATTACTTGGTAGTGGTTGATTTGGATGCTTCAGTAGCTGATTGTTTAGAAGAAGAAGATGACCTAACTCCCTGGAGAGTGACTTGACTTTGTCCTTGTGTCACAACATTGGATGATTATGATTCCTTTTTGTCCTTGATTATGATGACATTGACGGATTGGTGAGAGGACTCGAGCATGTTGATCACATTATCAGTGTTGGCATAAGTGTAGCTGATTTTTTTTTTTTTCCTTAGAATTGGGTGACTCTCCCTTCTTATACTTGGGAAAAGGTTCTTTGTATGCCTTGTGATCAATGTTTACTTGATAACAATCAATGGTAATGATCTTATTATCGATAAGATCTTGAATAACGTGTTTCAACTTCGTACACTCATTTGTTTTGTGACCTTTTTTATGGTAATTGCAATAGTGGTTGTCATTCCACCATTTAGGTTTAGGGTTAGGTTCCCAGGATTTCGAATTATCAAGTAGCATGATGATTTTGTGATCAGGGAGAGTTTTTAATGTTGCTTCAAGGGGTTCTCCAAGAGGAGTCAAATTGTTCTTGGGTTTGGGTACCCAAGGTGGCCTTTCTGAGATAGATTCTTGATTATCCCTTGGTTTATATGAGGGGTTAATGCTAGCCTTAGAATCTTGAATACTACTAGAAATATTGAAAGTGGGTTCCTTTGGCTTGGCATTGGTATTCCAAACTACTCCATCATTGACCACATCCGTGGTTTTATTCCAATACTTGTGCTTGTCCTTGTTATTAGAGTTGTGTGATGACTTGTCATCTTTTTGCAAGGTGATATCCTCTTCTCAGATAGAAGATTCCACCATCTTGTCAAAAGCAGGGTGGGTTTGCATTTGGAGGGCAAAATTCATTTCAGTGCCCAAGGTGTTGATAAAGATATCTATCTTTTCAGTCTCAAGAATTTGTCCCGAGTATCTATAAAAGATTATTCTCCACCTTCGGAGGAATGTGACGAAGGGTTCACCCGTGCATTGTTTGGTATTGTAGAGATCAAGAATGGCGATTGTGTGCTGGATATTGTAGGAGTAGTGTTGTATGAATTGTTGGACGAGTTGATCAAAGGTTTGAATCCTCGGTTCAAGTTTAGTGAACCAACTCGTGACTTGGCCACTGAGAATCCTATGGAAGAGTCTCATAAGATATGTCTATTCGTGCATAAATTTCATATTGAGGGCGCAAAATTCTCACACGTGATCTTGAGGGTCACCATTTTCATCATATTTCTCATATTTGGGTATTTCTATATTGGGAGGGAATGATAGAATATATAGATTCTAATCAAAGAGAAAAGGACATCTAGTTTCAAGGGAGTACTTGTTTGTTGATTGCTCCTTTTCCTTCTTAAGTTGATCTCCCGCCTCATGTCTTGCACTTGGTGATTAAGAATAGTGATAGGAGATTCTTCTTCCTTTTGAACCAGTTTCTCAACATCAAAGTTTGGAGAGATCTTGACTCCTATAAATGCCAAGTGCATGAAGTATTTACTTTTATCCATGTTTACGAGTGCTTGCATCACTTTCAAAAAATATTTGTCATGTTGGAATCTTCAAATTTCTTCATCAGAAAGTTCCTCTCCTGGGATAGAGCCACCAGCATGCTGGCTTCGATTATCTTGACTAGATCCCCAATCGTATCTTGACATGTTGAGGGAATTTGAATATCTGTATGGAAAGATTGTTCACCCAGACTTGAAGTATGCGTAGTTGATTTGAGTGGCCTCTTTTGCAAAGATTTTTGATGTGATGAAGGTATAGGTGTAGAGATGTCAACAACTTTTCCTTTTGAATCATATTTATCCTTTTGTCATCGACTCTTGGTTCGAACTAGCATGAAAGATAAACACAATCAACAATTTTAAATGACTAGATTGATGGTTCAATGTCAAAGGTCACTAAATGATCACTTGTCTGAGAGGTTGATGAGATATATTTTGATGAAAGAAAGATGAGCTAGGTACAAGGTATCAAGATTGAGACCTGAATGTCTACAGGGAGACACTTGTGACCGAACTGATTGAGATTGATTTTGGATGAGATAGATCATGAAAAGCAAGACCATTCAATAATCTAGGATGGGAAACAAAGATGGATCCAGCCACTATGTCAAGGAAACATGATTTCTATGATAAGGTATGATAATTGGTTCAAGCCACAGAGATGAAAGTCAAGATGACTGTAAGGATATCAAAGATCAAAGGCAAAATTGAATTTTAATGCAGAATCGTACGACAATTACCAGTTTGTCAGACGAAAATTCCCATAGAACCATATGACTTGTTACTTTTAGGTTGTTTTTTCATACAACAATTCTCGCTGGACAAAATGACATGATAGGACAGGGACAATTTGTCACTTGATTTGTGTGAAATATTTGGAAACTTTTGTGCAATTATGATGTGACAGTCCAGTGTTTGAAGGTGTCTTATGTTGTTTTGGTGTCAATTCAAGGTGATTCAAGCACATCAAACATGAAGGAGGGAAAATAAAACACACTTTATAGCCCTATAGTCAATTTTCTTAGTGAGAAAACCCTCATTCGTTGAATTAGGCACACACCCAATAGCTAATCAAATTACGACCACCACCAGCCATGCAATGGGTCTAGTGATGCTATATTAGCCGACTCCAAATGCTAATGGGGGCACAATATGGTGAGTATCTTGGGGGAGTTAATATCTCCCTTGCACTGGGATTATCCCACTTTCAGAGGTGAAGTGGATGGATTCTAACATAATGGTTCTAGTAAGGGCATATGTTCATAACCATCTCCCATAGTCTCGCAAGACAAGATTGAGGCCTATAGCCCTATGGGTACCCAAAATAAGTGTAGTCTCGCAAGGAATATTGAAGCCTCTTAGCTCTAAAAACATCCAATCATGTTTAAGGATCAACAAAGTGATCAAAAGACAAGCATGATTAAGTCTTTTAAGACTTTAATCTCAAGGAAGAGTCTTTATTATAGTGAGGTGGAAGGGTTGGCTTCTACCTTGTCCACACTTGGTTCGTTCCTGGGAGATTTTTACTTCAACCGATAGGCCCTCTAAAGATGATGCATAAAAGAAAATGGATAGAAAAGAGAAGGTATGGACTTACGATTCTCCCTCAAAGAGGAGAAGAGCATAATTTCCTATTGCCCTTTGTTTTTCCCAAACACTCCAAAATTAAGGAAAGACGGTGACTTGTACGACTATTCCTACATAGCAGAATGACAAAAGAATTAGATTGCAGACTCGTATGACTATTTAAATAACATGAAATGACAAATTTGCAATAATTTTTTTGTTGTACGAGTATATCAGATAAGACGTACGACAAACAACACAGTTTCAAAAAAATATCAAAAATATTATGAACTTGGGGCCAAAAATAGTTCTGCCCCACAATGGGTGCCAAACATGTGTGGTGTTAACATGCAACAAACCTACACTTAATAAACCATTAACTTAGGGGTCAATAATCATCAAATTTAACTCCAATATTGTGCAAAAACCCCCCAAAATTGGCTTATTGCTTCCTAGATGAAGCGAGTTTGATTCTTAATAGATGCTCATCAGATTGGCACAAGAATAAATGACTAGACTACTCCAACATAAAATATTCAACAGTGATCATGATGCATGAACTTGAATTCTTTGCTCTCAAGACATGGAAATGATATGCAAAATGCAACTAAAATAATGCATGAACTAGCATGAGATTATTCTAAGAAGATGTATCAAATACTAAGAAATGAAACTAAGATTAACCTATGTAAGAACAAATTCAAATGCTCTTCTATAATGATAATACCCTAAAATTAAAATGACATTATAATTAATATTACTTCAAATAATGCATCCTCTCTCAACAAGGAGAGCTATCCCTTTTTATAGAAACCTCCTAAAAAATGGATGGCTGAGATTAAGAGGTGGAAAGGGAGTGTCTAGGATTAAAGGGTTAGGTAGGGTTTTTTGTAGGAGTGAAGGAGAATAAGGGGCTAAAGCGGTGAGTGGATGAGATTCAATCCAAAAGAGGTTGATCCAAGTGATTGACTTTTGATTGGTCAAAAGTGTGTTTCTTGAGGGAGAATTAGGAAAATTTTGGTAAATCCCCTTTTAATCAAATATTAAGTGTGCACACCCATGTGTGAATGGGTTCATCTAATAAAAGTACAAGAACCTTTAAGTGTGCAATGTATAGTGATTAAATAACACTTCAAACTTGACTTAGGATTAAGTTGATGATTTGATTTAGGAACTTGGTTATAATCATGACAAAGGGGGATTATTAGGGTTGTTCTTGCATAATTAAAGTCTAGCAGTGAAGGCATTTATATTTTAGTATTTTTAAGGCTAATTAATCAAATTTAGGGGTTGTAGGTTTACTAGACCAATTTTAGGTAATTACACCTCGATCATCAGTGTGATTGTTGCTCTGTATTTAGACTTAGATTGCAGCTCATCATATTATGATTGTAGGCATATTTAAATTATTTATAAACATGGGTCACCATATATTGTATCCCTTGTCCGCGCATTCAAGCTAATTAACATAAGAATCAATAATTGCTCTATATTTAGGCTTTAGATTAAATTCCAACGAATTGTGAACATTAGGTTATGAATGATTTATAAATAAGAGTTCCCTCCATTTTACCGATTTGCTTGCACACAACCTAAAACATAAAAATTTGTGTTATAGTTGAGAGTCTCTATGTTGAAAAGTGAGCTACCAAGCTATATTATCAAAGGTTATTTTGAAATTAACTGAAAGTTATAGTAACTTAGAAGTGACACAAGGTTAAAGGACATCCTTTGGGTTCTTGACCTAGGTGATAACTACCTATATCAAAGGCATAATTGAATTTTAATGTTGACTCGTATGACAATTACCACTTTGTCAGATGAAAATTCCCATAGAACCATATGACATGTTACTTTTAGGTTGTTTTTTCATACAACAATTCTCACTAGACAAAATTACAGGATAGGACAGGGACAGTTTGTCAATTGATTTGTGTGAAATGTTTGGACACTTTTGTGCAATTATGATGTGATAGTCTAGTGTTTGAAGGTGTCTTATGTTGCTTTGGTGTCAATTCAAGGTGATTCAAGCACATCAAACATGAAGGAGGGAAAATCAAACACACTTTATAGCCCTATAGTCAATTTTCTTAGTGAGAAAACCCTCATTCGCTGACTTAGGCACACACCTAATAGCAAATCAGATTATGAGCACCACTAGCCATGTAATGGGTCTAGTGATGCCATATTAGCCGACTCCAAATGCTAATGGGGGCACAATATGGTGAGTGTCTTGGGGGATTTAATCTCTCTTGCACTTGGATTATCCCACTTTTAGAGGTAAAGTGGGTGGATTCCAACATAATGGTTCTAGTAAGGGCATTTGTTCATAATCATCTCCCATAGTCTCACAAGACAAGATTGAGGCCTATAGCCCTATGGGTACCCAGAATAAGTGTAGTCTCGCAAGGAATATTGAAGCCTCTCATCTCTACAAGCATCCAAGCATTTTTAAGGATCAACAAAGTGATCAAAAGACAAGGATGATTAAGTCTTCTAAGACTTTAATCTCAAGGAAGAGTTTTTATTATAGTGAGGTGGAAGGTTTGGCTTCTACCTTGTCCACACTTGGGTCATTCCCGGGAGATTTTTACCTCAACCGACAGACCCTCTAATGATGATGCATAAAATAAAATGGATAGAAAAGAGAAGGTATGGACTTATGATTCTCCCTCAAAGAGGAGAAGAGCATAATTTCCTATTCCCCTTTGTTTTTCCCAAACACACCAAACACTCCAAAATTAAGGAAATACGGTGCCTCGTACGACTATTCCTACATAGAATAATGACAAAAGAATTAGATTTTAGACTCGTATGACAATTTAAATAACATGAAATGACAAATTTGCAATAGTTATTTTTTTGTATGAGTATATCAGACAAGACGTACGACAAACAACGCAGGTTCAGAAAAAATATCAAAAATATTATGAACTTGGGGCCAAAAATAGTTCTGCCCCACAATGGGTTCCAAAAATGTGTGGTGTAAATGTGGTGTTAACATGCAACAAACCTACACTCAATAAACCATTAACTTAAGGGTCAATAATCATCAAATTTAACTCCAATATTGTGCAAAAAACCCCAAAATCGGCTTATTGCTTCCTAGATGAAGCGAGTTTGATTCTTAATAGATGCTCATCAGATTGGTACAAGAATCAATGACTAGACTACTCCAACATGGAAGATTCAAAAGAGAGCATGATGTATGAACTCGAATTCTTTGCTCTCAAGATATGGAAATGATATGCAAAATGCAACTGAAATAATGCATGAACTAGCATGAGATTATTCTAAGAAGATGTATCAAATACTAAGAAATGAAACTAAGATTAACCTATCTAGGAACAAATTCAATGATATTCAAGAATGAAAATTCTCTTCTATAATGATAATGCCCTAGAATTAAAATGACATTATAATTAATATTACTTCAAACAATGCATCCTCTCTCAACAAGGAGAGCTATCCCTTTTTATATAAACCTCCTCAAAAATGGATGGTTGAGATTAAGAGGTGGAAAGGGAGTGTCTAGGATTAAATGGTTAGGTAGGGTTTTGGTGGGAGTGAAGGAGAATAAGGGGCTAAAGCGATGAGTGGATGAGATTCAATCCAAGAGAGGTTGATCCAAGTGATTGACTTTTGATTGGTCAAAAGTGTGTTTCTTGAGGGAGAATTAGGAAAAATTTGGTAAATCCCCTTTTAATCAAATATTAAGTGTGTGCACCCATGTGTGAATGGGTTCATCTAATAAAAGTGCAAGAACCTTTAAGTGTGCAATGCATAGTGATTAAATAACACTTCAAGCTTGACTTAGGATTAAGTTGATGATTTGATTTAGGAACTTGGTTATAATCATGACAAAGGGGGATTGTTAGGGTTTTTCTTGCATAATTAAGGTCTAGCAGTGAAGGCCTTTATATTTTAGTATTTTTAAGGCTAATTAATCAAATTTAGGGGTTGTAGTATTACTAGACCAATTTTAGGTCATTACACTTGGATCATTAGTGTGATTGTTGCTCCGTATTTAGACTTATATTAAAGCTCAACATATTATGATTGTAGGCATATTTTAAATGATTTATAAACATGGGTCACCATCTATTGTATCCCATATCTGTGCATTCAAGCTAATTAACATAATAATAAATAATTGCTCTATATTTAGGCTTTAGACGAAAGTCCAACGAATTTTGAACATTAGGTTATGAATGATTTATAAATAAGGGTTCCCTCCATTTTAGCCATTTGCTTGCACACAACCTAAAACATAAGAATTTGTGTTATAGTTGAGAGTCTCTATGTTGAAAAGTGAGCTACCAAGCTATAGTATCAAAGATTATTTTGAAATTAACTGAAAGTTATAGTAACTTAGAAGTGACACGAGGTTCAAGGACATCCTTTGGGTTCTTGACCTAGGTGATAGCTACCTATATTTAGAATTTAGATCGCAATCTAATAGACTTATAAAACTTACATGTATAAGAAATTTTATGTATTTCCTAAGGTATTAACCAATAATAGTTTAAATTTTTTGTTTTATTAAATGGATAAATTTACTAATTAGTTTATCTTTGTGAAATTCTAGTATCCCTTAAGAGTTTCTTCATTTAGGAGTATAGTGAGTTGATGGGTTTGATTTGACAGGATTAAAGCTATTTAATTGATGGGTTTAGAATTTGTCACTCTTTTTCTTTTTTTCCCTTCTTTTTTGGGTGGAAATTTGATGGGGTTTTGTCATTTTTTTGGGATTCTATAGAGCTGCATATGGCCATGTTGCACGTGCATCACACTTCTGGTGGAAATTTCCTTAGAGTTGATAAAATCTCTTCTCCATGTAATAGAGTGGTTCATGTCACAAATACCTTGCTAGGAAAACAATAATTTTTTCTGCCCTTCAAAGTTTCTTTTGCAAAGGGATTGTATGATAGGTTGAGATCTAGAGGTTATTCATCAACATATTTGTAATGAAAATTTGTACAAACTTCAAGCCTATTTGAATTACATCACTGTAAATAACATTAAGATTTTATTTTGTAATAATTAACATTCATTTTAATAAAAATATATTATATTTAGATTCTACCTCTTGAAAGCTATTTGTTTATGAGATTGTAATTTATGTTTTGCAAGTTTATATGATCAATTTTGGTATACACTGTCAGATTTTGGTATTGAACGTGTGTCCCTGTTGTTACTCCAAATGAACTTTGAAGGTTCTCATTAGTATTCAAGCATTCAAATATCCAGTCAGTAACATAGTCACAGACAGACTAGTCGGTATGATCACCGAAGTGCAGAGTTAACCGAGTGCATTAATCACGCGTAGAGTTAACCAAGTGCAGTGATCACCAAGCAGACAGATTTACCAAGTAGTAGTACACCGAGCACACAGTATACATCGAGATACACAGAGAACATTGAGCATCGAGAGATAGTATTTACAGAGTAAACCAGTGGTCACATAAAAGTTTGTAATGGCACATCAATCTAGGTAACAATTTTTTGCCGAGCTGGATAACGATTTACAATGATCGAGGAGAACATTAATTACATATTCACAACATTAATTGTCTATATCTCCTATGTTTAGATGATCACGGTAAATTTTGTACACCGTTGATCTTAGGTTTTGTAAGATATTGTAAAACCCTAATTAGGTCAAGAGTTTTGATATATGTAATGTTACAATGTCATTTTTAATGTATGTTGATCAAGTAATGATCAAGTAGCTGCCATACTACGGACATCAGAGATCAGACAAGGGGTTTAGGACAAGGACTACATTGAAGTATTAAGTCTTTAGAATAGAGGCAAGGATACCGAGTAGTACAAAATGTATTATCATTCACAGTAAGGTGATAAATTTTATTGCACTTAAAGGATTTGTATCCACAATATAGAGATTGTAATTTGTTTAGATCACACAAATTTGTTACTCTCTGACAATTGTAACAATCCTAAAATATCCTAACAGAGTAGACTTAACCATCTTTGTATAAATCTCTTAATAGAGTGCACATATACATTATGTTTCTAAATCCTCACATGAGGTAGATCTAATTGATCTTATTGTTACTCCTAACAGTGTAAGGTCACGATAAGTGATCAATCTTTGTAAGCTTTAACATGCTACTTTATTTACTACAGTAGTGAAGTTTTGTGGGTCTCATCCCCACCCCAGTTTTTACCTTCTAATAGGGGTTTTCTATGATACCAAAATATTAGTGTCATGTGTACTTAAATTTCATGTATGTTTTATTGTTTACATTACATGCATTTACATTTTAGCAGTGACATTTCATGTTTGGTGAATGCAATTTACTCAGTCAGTTATAACAGAATATTTGATTACAAAGATCTGTTTGAAAGTTTTAAGGGTACTGATTCACCCCTCCCCTCTCAGTACACACCTTTCTATTATTCCAACAATTGGTATCAGAACTAGCTCTCTTGTTTAGAAAGTTTAAACACTGAAGAGAAAAGATCTTACAATGGAAAGGTATACACTTGATAAAACTATTGAAAATCAAAAGTTATAGTTGCGGATATATGTTGAACAATACAAAGAAGCCAAGGAGAAACTCAGGGATATGTTGATTAAGAGAAAGGACATGGCACTTCGTTGTCATGAGACTGATTATCAAGAAGAAGAGATTCATGACCCATTTGACACATCTGGATCTGAATCTGGTAGCATATATAATGCATATGAAGGATTCATATCAAAGCTATCTGAGAGCAGGGTGATCCCACAATAGTGTGTCCCACTTTTTGGCCAACTTTGACACAGAGATCAACATTTTGAGAAAAAACTTCACTTTCGAACACTTATTGCCGCAAAACTAAAAGGAATTTGAAGATGATGTAAACTAGGGTCTTTTAGAATTTTCCTTCTAGTTTCTAAATATATTTAAAAAAATTAAAATTAAAATTCATTAAAATTCATTTTTCCTTCTCCTTCGAAAAGTGGTTTGTGTGAAAAAACTGTATTTTTAAGAAGTGACTCTCACTTGGATCTGCATAACTTTTTTTTAAAATATGATAACGATGTAATTCTTTTGAAATTATATTTGTAACTTCAATATCTAAAGAATGTAATTGGTTTCATTCATTTTGGGTCAATATTTAATATTTTATTAAGTTCTAAAGTGACAGTAACTGTAATTTAGACATAAGGTCACTTGGATCGCTCTAACTTGATCTCTATCTATCAAAATTCAATTTTTTTTTTTTTTATAGAAAAGTAACACAAATACTCTTTTCCTACTTATTTTTCATTATTTTTTTTTTTTGGTAATTTACTATTTTTCCCGAAGCCCTGAAGAGATAGGTTGTTGAATGACTAAACAACCTATGTTTAGTTAAAGTAATATTTGAAAGTGATAACGAACTCAATATGCATTAAGATTATATTCATTAGAAAGATTGTTCTGAATCGCATCATTTGGCATCATTTGCTTCAGAAAAACATTTGATTGGGTCCTTGTCCCAGGCCTTGAAAGGATAATTTTTAGGAGGTTTTTTATTTTCTGAGGGGAAATTTTCATTTTAGGGCCCTTCGCTCGAAGACCCCCTTCGCGCGAAGGGGTCTGAGGGGGTTCGAGTGAACCCACCAAAGAAAAAGATTGCCTAAATTGCTTATTTTTTGTTGATTCACAGGGTTCGCTCAAATTGGGTCTAGTTCGAGCGAACCCCCCATTTTATCTAGTTTGCGCGAAGCCTATTAACCACTTTGCACGAAGAGGATACTTCACGCGAAGCCATCAAAAAAGAATTTTTTTTTGAAAGTCCGAAATCCTTCATCCCAAAAAGTGGGACACACTATTGTGAGATCACCCAGTAATCAACAACTTACTAAACAAGTGAAAGTATTGCAGATCAGTCAAGATGCACAAATGGTTAGAATGGTTGAATTCTTGAACGATGCAAAGAAAGTTGAACAAGATAGAAACATGGTTGTTGACGACAGAAGGAAAATGACTGAAAAGCTACAAGAAAAAAAATTTGGGATAATGAGACTTACTGAACATTACTTTGAGATCACCAATCAAGTGGTTGCTATGATTCATGAGGCAAATCGAGTGAATATTAAGCTTGCTAGAAAACTAGAAGACATTGGTGTATTGAAAGAAGAGAATGAAAATTTGAGAAATGAATTGAAGATTCTACGACAACATAATGAAGTGATTAAGAGATCTAAAGACAGTACTAACAGAATGGATGAATTTCTGAACTATCAAAGAAGACTGAATAAAAATAGCAGATTAGGGTATATTGAGCAAGGAGAATCATCAAATCAAGTTGAACAAAGGAATGCATACTCAAATCCAAAGCCTAAGAAACCCTCTTGCCATCACTGTGGAAAACCAGGCCACACATCAAATGTTTGCAGAAGCAAAGCAAAAGGTATTTCTAGAAACTCTCCTAAATTTAATCTAAATTGCTATAATTGTAATAAGCATGGACATCAAGCACATGTATGCAAAGCTAAGCTGAACAAACCACAGAAGAAACCCTACATGGATAAATATTGTCAAACTTGCAACATGTATGGTCATACATCATGAGCATGCAAGACTAATATGAAGCAAATATAGAAACCTAAAGGACAAGAAGAAAAAGAAAATCAACCGAGAAGACAAGGTAATGCTTATTCTTGGGATTACAACACTTGGTCTAGTTGAACACCATGTAGTAAATATGGACATATAGCAGAAAACTGTATGAGACAATGAAGAACTAAGTCTAGGAATTGGTCAAACTCTGGTATGGCTTGTTCACACTATCATAAGGTCAGTCACTTAAGTAGAGATTGTGCAAACAAAATAAATACTTATGGAAATGGGAATCCAATTGAATAAATCATGAGGATCAAAAATCAAATGTGGAGGAGAGCATCAAATGACAATGTTGGACCAAGCACAACAGTCAGTGACACCTCATCTGATGGATTAGGTGATTCCACCACCTCCACCTAAGCAATACAAGTAGGTATGGAACTATGTTTTACAAAGCTATATCTTACATTAGTTCCTATATTCATTGTACAAATGCCAAATTAGCATGAATTAAGACGCACTATGGTATTATACTTTTGATAACTTTTATCTAGTTGAGTCAGTTAATCTGTATCGAGTTAGTAATGCCAGTCGGTGAATATGTGTGAGACAACCGAGCTGCTAAGGAAATCGAGCATTTGGTATACTCACTGAGCTGAAGTATCCTTAGTATTAACCAAGTATTGTGTTTGTCTACTGAGTGGTTGGAGACATGCATTTATTGCGCTGAATAAATTTATTTCTTATAAATTCAAGGGTCGTGAACTCATTTGTTCACACACCGATCAAAGAGCAGAGCACTGAAACTGAAAGTGAATTCATAGCAGAGCACTATGAAGTATTTTTCAAAGATTCTAAGAACATTTCGAGAAGTTAAAGGCTAGAGCAGTATGAATTTGCACTTACCAAGTTAGTTTGAGATCTTTTATGGAAACCCTAAATTCAGAATCAATGGCATCCTCATCATGAACTATGAAGGCAAAGATGGATAAAGATAAAAAGGTAATTCTTGTTAAGAATTCTACATGCACAAAACCAAATTACAAGATACATCCTTAGGTTGTAGCTCAACCTGATGACAAAGACGTGTTCTCTGCGATACCGCCTAGGGTTATTTTAGTTCATGATGTGGGAGCATACATTCACTGTAAGATCAGTGAGATAGGGGATTTTGAACTTATATCGACATAACAGACACTTTGCACAGATGGTAAACTAAAAGATGATCATAAACATTTGGAAGTGAAAGGATTAACCAATGCCCTAAATTTCTCCAAGGTATTCAAAACTTAATGGATCCGCATTGTATTGAGTCGAGTTCATGATGGAAAGATTTGGCTGGATGAACTGAAAAAGATAAAAAAAGATGTGATATATGCAGTAACCGAGTATCCTACATTAGATAAATCAAAATCCCTAAGGCACCCACCCAAAATCGAGATCAAAAAGCTTATAGGAGCCGAGTGGGATGGTAGAGGTCTACCGATCAACACCATCGGTGATCCTGAACTTAGGTTTGGTGCATATGTTATTGCATGCAAGATGTTCCAATCAAGCAGACCTAACAACATTGCATGTGGAGTTTTTGATATTGCTTACAAGATTGTAAAGAAGGGTTTACAAGTTGACCTAGCTGAGCTGTTACAGAGGAAACTTGAAGAGAACATGAGAGCAATCTGATCAGCATGATCTAATACTTGTAAGTTTGGTTCTCTCCTGCTATGTACATTCTTCTATATGCAAAACTTTTTTCCCTCTGTCGGTAATGTGAAATGGAAGAAAAACTGGTCGATTACACTACAAATTAGTGACTTCATTACAAGTCTAGGCACAAACTTTGAACCGATTATGAATGAGTATTTTCAAAGTTCAAAGCTAGGATGGAAAAGAGATCTAGAATACCAATGTAGTTGGTAGAGAAATACAAGGATGACATTTACTTTGTAGTTGAAACTGAAACTAATCTTATCAAGGTAGTTCAATCGAGGACAACATGGCTACCTTTGATGGATTATGAACTTAACATTGATTTATCTTTTGAAGCTATAGAGAAGTTACTAAACAAGCCAGTTGACAAATCTGTCATGAGATTTGGCACATATGAAGAAGCTAAAACCCAAATATCAATTGGAATTCAAGTTGAAAAGATGGGTAGGAAGAACACCAAGATTGTTAAGACCCTAAAACGCAAATTTTCTATCATTGATGAAGAACTGGATAAGTCAGTTGATGATATCGAGGAGCAGAGTATAGTCGATGAAGATGAAGAACAGAACAAGATGTTGATGCCACTAAGTCTGATGAAGCACAAGTAGAGGCACCTAAGGAAAAAAAGGGAAAATGCTTAAAGACTGAGTCTCCACGAAGGACAAGATCACGATTGGTGACAATAGATTCACCACCTTTGAAAAAAGGAGTTGAAAAGATTACAAGGTCATCACCGAAATACACTTATCAGACAAGGAAGTCAAAGAACACAGCACCAAGATAGAGAAAGAAGTATGTAAGGAATAAGGATGATAAGGATGATTTTGATGAAAATAATGATCAATTTAAGGTTGTGCAGAAAAAAGTACCGAAGACTATTGATGAAATTACAGAAGCAATCAGGACAACCAGAAGGTTAGGACATCCTAAGGTACGCACTTATGCAGATCTGACTACCGAGAATTAGGATAAACTTGAAGAAGCTATAATATGTATTATGATCAATTTCAAAAAAGTCACTGTTGAATTTGCTACTTATATTCCACATGAATTGTATGATAAAATATCAGCCCGATGGACTTATGCACTCAACATTGAGAAACAGATGAGAGAGGCAGCTCTCACTCTACTTAAGGTTGATTGCATAGTAGAACAACTTGATGATATTATGCAACAGCATGAAAAGAAATTCCCCAAGAAAACATGAACACTGAATATACTTCAAGGGAATCTGAAGCAAGTTGATGAAGAGAGCACCAGGATTTGGAACAATTTTCTGAATCCAACTGAGGAAACCGAGGACATTGCATCTACAGTCGATACCAAGGGACATCAAACAAGCATATAACCAATAAATATTGATGATGCAACTATTGATAATGTATTGGATGGTATTCCTAAACTGTTGACTAATCTAGGTCATGCCGAGATCACAAAAGAAGATATAACTGAAGGTGATCCTGATGATAAGGAAAGAGAAGATAAAATGATAATCGAAGCTATCAAGACCTTTGATGAAATAGATACAAAAGAGTTTGCCTGAGCAATGGTACCAGGTAATCTTCCCATTCTAGTACAAGCTATTGACATTGAGCGTGAAGCACAAAAGAAGATACCCAAGCAGGTCACAGACACAACTGAAGACAAGGGTGATACACAAGGTAAAGAGGCCAAGCACAATGGAGCCACAACACAAGGTGATGCACCTCAAGACACCACTGATGCTACATAAAAGGTGAAGGTAAAAAATAAATGATGGTAGACACTCCGACAACTAACACCAGGTCAGCTACCAAGGCACCTTCTCAAGGAATCACACCCACAGAGCCACACAAGCAAGAAACTGAGCAAAAGGCTCAATTGTCAATAACTCTATCTCCTTCATCAAGTGTACAAGGGAAGAAGAAGAAAAATAAGAAGGGAGAAAGCATGCAGTAAATTTAGATGAAATCATAAATATCCCTGACTTTGATCCAAATCCACTTGAACCTGAAACACCTAGGAAATATGGTGAGCTATGCACCCGAAAAGCAACATAAGATAAGCCGAGGCAAGAACATAAAAATGCACAGGTGCTAGAGGTTGCAAAGGATATTCTATAGCAAGTTTTTCCTAATGTGAATATTAATGAATCGACCCCCATCATTGATCAACTTGCATTGCTCACCGAGGCAATAAATGGTCCAGACATTGATGCCGAGCGGAAATTAGAAGAGAGAATATAAAAGAAGATTCAGTACAAGGTTACTAAGCAGATCAGCTAAGCAGTGGTAGTAAACAAGGTAACTTTGTCAGAATTTGTAACCGATTTAGAAAATGTTATAACTAAAGCCCTTACAATTCTACAGAAGTTATGCACTTTAGATCACTTCACTACCAAGCTTAGTGAACAGATGAAGAAATTAGTGAATATCTAAAAGATAGTGCTAACGGTCTTTCAACCGAGCAACATGCATTGCAGATGCATTACACCAAGGTTCTACAAACTCAGTGGTTGGGACTTGATCTGAAGAAGGAAGAGGATAAAATCATAGAACAGGTAACTAAGCTAGAGGATATGTTACTACCACATTTAGTTATGATGCAGAAGCATGTGACACTGGAAAAGAACTTGATTGCTACCCCAAAGTTATCAGTTACTGAGAGAATATATGATATGCATGATCAACTGAACCTAGAGCTTTTGACCCTTGAGCATCTAAAGGAGGAATGAGAAAAAATATTGTAAAATCTTGAGAAGGCCCATCCTAAATTTTTTTACAAGTTTTAAGTTTATTATTTTTGTCATTAATTTCATAAAAGGGGGAAACATATGTATATAGGCATATAAAGAGGGAAACATATGCATATATCGAGCATGTACAAAGGGGGAGTCACTATGTATAAGTTGTGTGTATACTACATCTACATATACAAGTTTTTGATACTAATGCCAAAGGGGGAGAATGTTACTCCAAATGAGCTTTGAAGGTTGTCATTAGTATTCAAGCATTCAAATATCTAGTTGGTAACAAAGTCACAAACAAACTAGTCAGTATGATCACCGAAGTGCAGAGTTAATCGAGTGCACTGATCACGTGCAGATTTAACTGAGTGCAATGATCATAGAGTAGACAAACTTACCAAGCAACGGTGTACACCGAGCACACAGTATACATCGAGATACACAGAGAACATCGAGCACCGAGAGACAATATTTATCGAGTAAACCAGCGGTCAAATAAAATTTTGTAATGACACATCAATCTAGGTAACAACTTTTTGCTGAGCTAGATAACGGTTTACAATGATCGAGGAGAACATTAATTACGGATTCACAACATTAATTGTCTATATCTCCTATGTTTAGATGATCAAGGTAAATTTTGTACACCATTGATCTTAGGTTTTGTAAGATATTGTAAAACCCTAATTAGGTCGAGAAGTTTGATATATGTAATGTTACGATGTCATTTGTAATGTATGTTGGTCAAGTAATCATCAAGTATCCACCATACTATAGACACCAGAGATTAGACAAGGGTTTTAGGACAAGGACTACATTGAAGAATTAAGTTTTTAGAATAGAGGCAAGGCTACCGAGCAGTACATAAGGTATTATCATTCCCAGTAAGGTGATAAATTTCATTGCACTTAAAGGATCTGTATCCACAATATAGAGATTTTAATTTGTTTAGATCACACAACCTTTTTACTCTCTGACAATTGTAACAATCCTAAAATCTCCTAACATAGTAGACTTAATCGTCTTTGTATAAATCTCTTAACAGAGTACACACATACATTGTGTTGCTAAATCCTCACATGAGGTAGATCTAATTGATCTTATTGTTACTCCTAACAAGGTAAGGTCACCAAAAGTTATCAATCTTTGTAAGCTTTAACATACTACTTTATTTATTGTTGTAATGAAGTTTTTTGGGTCTCATCCCCACCACAGTTTTTACCTTCTAACAAGGGTTTTCTGTGATACCAACATACTAGTATCATGTGTACTTAAATTTCATGTATGTTTTATTGTTTACATTACATGAATTTACATTTCAGCAGTGACATTACATGTTTGGTGAATGCAATCTACTCAGTCGGTTATAACAAAATATTTGATTAAAAAGATTTGTTTGAAAGTTTTAAGGGTATTGATTCGCCCCTTCCCTCTCAGTACACAACTTTCTATTATTCCAACACCTATATTGATTTTGTGTTTTACATTTGAAATGTTTTTTTCAGGTTGAGATGACAAGCTAGATTATAAATTACTTGTGCACTCATTTTGATAATTTTGCAGGTTTTTTTATTGGCTTACTTGCTTGTCTTTATAAGAAATAAAGAAGAAGCTCACTTGGAATTGTTCTCACATTAAGCCTAAGTATGTGAAGTTAATTTTACACCCACTCATTAATTACTACACTTTAAATTATTCCCTTTCTTCAATTCATAAAAATTATTGTCGCTTATCAATCAGAGCATTTTACGTTCTATAGGTTCACACTTGTTGATCAAGAAGAGGAAATAAAGAATATTTATAGGTACAAATACCACATTTCTTTATGTGTTTCCATGCATTTGAATGCTACATTTTTTTAGGAGGACCTACAAAAGACACATAAGGACACTACAGTAACAATAATTCATTCAAATTAGGTGATGTTATGTACAAGAATACTTTCTATAATGATTCATGTTTCTAGACCTACACTTTTATACACTTACTTTTATTGGGTAAAGCTTCAGTTATGCTTTGAAATCAAACACCTATTATTGTATCCCTTGCACTTCCTTTGGGTGCAAGTGCTAGGAAATATTGATATTAGTAAGAGGACGATTTTGGTGTAGGCTAAGTTAAATAAACTATGCATCTATTTTGTGAGGATGGTTTTTATAATTGAGCCATGGATAACAACTGGAAGTACATAAGTAGTTAGAACTGGTTGAATAGAAAAAACAAAATTATTTTCAGTCACTCTAGATTTCAAACAAGTGGATTTGGAAGGATGAGAACCAAAATAATATTTTGGGAATCCAATAGAAGACATCCATAAGAGTGTGAAAGCATTACAATTATATATCAAAACATAACCAATTGGATATTTTATCCATGTTCTGCAATCTCAATAGATGTTAGTAGAATTATATACTACATAAAAAATATAAATAGGAGATATTTATAATCAATTGCATAGTTAGCAAATATTGATGAAGATTGAATTCTATGAAGACTAACTACATTAAGCTTCTTGAATTTTTGTAGGATAAATTTTATAATGAGATTTTACTTTAAAATATTCAAGGACTTTTATGAAACATTGATGATACATTTTTCTTATTTGATTCTACTAATGCTTAAATGATAGCATAAGTATTCATGTTTATATAAAAATAAAAGTGTGTAGGATAAAATTTATAATGAGTTAGTTTATAATGTTTAAAGATTTTCATTAACTATAGCTAATACATTTTACTTTTTTTTTTTAAATTTCTATAATGCTAAAAAGACGTCATAAGCATTCATGTTTATATAAAAATAGAAGTCTTTGTAGATTTAACTCATATTTTTCATGTAGGAGTTGAAGATGGGCTCACACACCTAAATTATATCCTTCAATAAGAGAGCATGACAAAAATGGACTTTGCTTGATATTAAGATCTTGTTAGAAAAATCAAAGATAAAGATCAATCCTTTTCCTATGTAATCCTCTGAGAGAAAATAATGCATACAAGTATACAAATAACTAAATGAAAAGATCATGGACATATCGCAAGATGACACAAGATATACCCTTAGATAATCCTCATAGAGGGGAAATAAGACATCAAAAAGTATCCATGTTCACTATAGTATTCAACAATGAAACATTACAATATACTTAGAAAGCCTTTGTGAACACCTTTAAAACATCAAGCCTCTACAATGCATCCTTTACATGTCAAGTAATATAACCACACATCACATGACATATTTCAAATATGCTTTCTTAAAAAGAAGGCACAAAACAATAACAACCAAGCCAAAACCTCAACTACACAACATTAAACCATTAAACATGTGCTTGATTTTATAGACATAAGCTCACAAAAATACAACCTAGTGGTATAGAAAAACCATGAGTACCCAAAACCATTAACCACACATTTAGTTTATGGTACTAAGGTTCCAAATATTGAATAATTTTCTTATGTGTCACCCATAAAATGTATCTAACCTAATGTTACATACAACTTTACATCAAGTCAACCTTTAACAAAATAGAAATCAACTCAAAGTAACCATTTTAAAAGTATTAAATCATTCAAATAGCATCTTTTAAGTTGGTGGTTGGTGGCCGAATAGTCGATTAAACATGGGTAATACGTATATGGGCTAGTCAGGCAACATCATTGAAGACAAACTAATGAATAGCAAGGTGGCCAAACCCAACTACAATTTAGATAGAATTAAATTTGTATAATTACAAAGAGTTTAAATTTTTTAAGGGAACGAAGATTTAATATTTATAAAGTTTTTAAAAACTAAATGTTTATCATTAGTTTAAATGAATGACATCTATGTATGTTGATAGGGTTTGGGGAAGGTACATGTACATCTATTAATGTACATAATTATAATAATATACTTAATCTTAAATTTTTATTTTTTTGGTAGATTAATAGTTGGATTGGGCCAACTCCCATTGCATTAATAAAATAATTACCTCACATTTCATTGTTGTTGTAAACAAGTCACCAATACAACTAACAACATAAATCCAAATCACCCATAGCTAATAGCGCCCATAAATAGGCACCAACAAACAAATTATAGTCCATAGCCCCACAGGCAAAGGAAAAAAATCCCAACTAGCCCCTTAAAATCTATAGATCTAAGCTCCATACCACTAAAAGAGGACCCCATTGACAGGGTTTGAATCTACCTTTCAAACATTCTGCTCCACTTTTGGCATGAGAGTGAAGAAGCATACTGAATGGGGTCTCAATTTTCTTTTTCCTCCGCTAGACCACATTCCAAACTTCCTTTTCACTTTCAACACCCATCATTTCTTCTAAAGGATCCCAATCCCTAGGGGACATAGTAGTGAAAAGTCTACTCAGATCCTCACTTGGGGAAGGGGAAACAACTACCTTGGGGCTATCCATCTCAATAGACGGTGACCCAACAATGGCTCTAGTGATGGGAGCCATCGGTGGGTTTGGAGAGTCAACCTTTCACTCTGAAGGATCTAGATTATCAACCCTACATTTTGGCAAATCCATTGGAGAAACATTCTCTTTAGCCACAACATTAATCTCCTAACAAGAAAACTCCTTTTCCAAAAAATAGTGGTGGGGAGAAACATCCTTCCACCAAGAAGGAGGATCCTGATTATCTTTCCTTTTTTTAGAACACTGGGCTACCATATGACCAACATTATAACACTTGTGACAGTGGAAGGGAATACCTTCATAGTCAAGGACCTAGTTCCAACAGTTACTAGAGGTATGAAGGGAGATCTCTGCAGGTAGATCTTTGGTGGTATTTATCTCAACTAAAACATGAGCATGAGTTGTGTGAAGATTCTTCGAGGACCCGTCATCAACACCAAAAAATTTTCCTAAAGAACTTTGCCAATCATTTCAAAGCAAGAATCAAACCAAAAGTGCAGTGGGGAATTTGAGAGTATGATCCAGATAGAATTTTAGAGAAAGATTCAGAGTTTGGGTAAAATGATGGATGCCAAGGTTTCAACATTTTGAGGTTGTCCTCCATATCCCATTATTAGTCACAAAGAACAATTCATCTATCCTTGATGTCTTCAAAAACCACCATTAAGAAACCCTTTGCACAAGGATAAATTTGAACATCATCCTTCATAATGGGCCTCCAAATGGTTGAAATCCACTGATGAACTTGTGATAGACTGGTCCATAACCCTTTAAATCTATCAATCAAACCATGTTTGGTAAAGAGATCTTCTTTCTCTGAGATCTCAAGTGAGATCTCCTCTCCCAAAACCACATTGAGTGGGGATGGAGTAGAGTGGCATGAAATAGGAGGCTTGGACGACATCACATCCTTTTGGGGATCAACATAATTCCTTCCCACAACCCTAGGTAGGTTCCTCGCCACCAGTGAACAATGATCATTATCCACAGAGTCAAGAACATACCCAAACGTGATTGATGAATATGTTGGTCATGAACCTGACCCCAGAACCCCTCATGGTGAACCCTAGTCATGACTGGATTCAAAGGAGGCACACAAGGAGCCCGTGCAACAGTTGCAAAGGAATGATTTACCTGAGTAGAGAGGTGATCAACATTGAAGGAGGTTGGCCTATTAAGGGCCTTTGTTAGGTGAATCTGGATAATAATTTAAAGGAGGTGGTTTGGGAAAAAAATCTAGAGGGATGGTGTAAGATCAATTTTGACAGGGCGGATAAAGGGAATCTTGGGCCATCAAAAGAGGGATTCATTTCTCGGGATTGATATGGTAATATCTCAACGCTAGGAGCAAAGTAATTGGATGAAGGGGAAAATAATATGACAAAGGCAAAAATAGCTTTGATGGATGTTAAATTTGGAAGATCCTTATAAATACCAAAAATATATTTGGAAGGTGATTCCCTAATAATTATACATGCAATAATGAATGGGAAATCTGAGGCATGACATTTGTAAAATTTTATTACATCCATAATAAATGAGTTGGCTTTGAACTCAACCTTGTGAGAATGATGGGAAATAAGGAGGCAAACAACTTCTCAAACTAGGCTTTAACATTCCAAACGTACGACTAAGTCCAAATTTAAGATTTTTAAAATGTTCCCATTGAATAATGGCATCAACTACAAAGGTGGTAAGAATTAATAATTAATGCACCTGCCAAAGGAGCTCATGTGATGGGACGATTTTTTTTTTGAGAGATTAAAAGTGGTATTTTTATGGCATTGTGAAGAGCTATTTCAATGCTTCAGTATGGATTGTAAAATGGTGGCAGGGTTTTCCTGGTTTTGGCTTTGAGGAAATGCTTTAGAAAACTAGTGATAATGGAGACAAATTTTACACTGCTGTCAACCAAGCAACAAGCGTCATTTTTTAGACCAGTGACGATGAAGAGGTTGAAACAATTATTTGTCTTCAAATACATGAAGCTCAGCCAAAACATTCAAGACATTTTGGGAGAGGGTTTCAAGGGGGCAAAGCATCGATATGAAAATAATATGGATGTGATCCCCTTGGTGTTAGCTTGGGGTTTA
This sequence comes from Thuja plicata, assembly GCA_018584345.1. NCBI lineage: Eukaryota > Viridiplantae > Streptophyta > Pinopsida > Cupressales > Cupressaceae > Thuja > Thuja plicata. The sequence continues at coordinate 3,793,098 of MU224107.1, forward strand.
GAATTGGGAGATTGGTGCCATTAGGGAAGTGATAGCGGCTATCATTGTCAAGGAAAACTTGTATGGGTTGGAATTGGTCCTTGAATGGGTGGTATCAGGCGTTGGAATATATGTGTGAGAAGGAATTAAGAACCCAAGGATGGAGGATTCAAAGGAGTTAATTCCTTTTCTGCGGTGGTTGGTTCATTTTAATAAAGAGCAAAGAAGGAATGAGGCACGTTTGGGTTGGAAAGACTTGAAAGCCTTTGTCGTGATGAAGGAAGCTAAGGCTCAGAAGGATCTGGTTTGAGTAGGGTAGGTGTTCCAGGTATTGAGGAAGAAAAACTCAAGGGGAAGAAGGATGGGTTCATCAAAGTACAAGCATGGAGGAGCCTAGGCTACAGGGTTGTGTCTTTCTATTTTTGTCTAAAATTTTGATGATGTCTTCGTTAATGAATGCTTTTTTTTGCAAAGAACCTTCAACCCCAGTGGGTATATGAGGGTCTTTATATTTTGTTGGGTTTTTTCTAGGGCAGATTTTATTTTTTGTTCTTATATGGCTTATGAATGTAAAGAAATGTAGGAGTATGAAGCTCTTTTGTTGGTATGGTTTAGTCTGCAAATATTGCAATTATAAATGTCAAAGAATTTGGGATATTAGTGATGTCCTAGTAGTATGTAATTTTTTGGTAATGTCAAAATGTATGTGCAAAACAACGGTGGATGTGATCAATGGAGGCTGAGAATCGTTGGGGGAATGGTATGTGAGTCCAATATTATTTTTTGCCAAGTTTTTTTGGTTCATAAATCTTAGGTGGTATTTCATTTCAGGAGTTTTTTGTCTCAAACTATATGATGTAATGATGCTATACCTTGTACGATGATTAAGAAAATACAAAATTATTACCGACCAAAAAACATCGAAGGAGGTCATCCCATGCCCATATCGGCAAGGAGGAGTGTACAATGGTTTCACCCCCAACTCGCAGGAAGCCCTAGGTTTGACAAAATTTCACAGAGCTGACATTGCTTGCATTTTTACCAATCTAGGAGGAGGATATAGTTGCTTTAATCCATACCAAATTAATCTTAAATTTAATTTTTAATTATAATTATTCAAAAAATTAAAAATCAATTTTAATTAATTTTGTCTTTAATCTTAAAATCTTAATTATAATTGTAATTGATTCAACAATAACAAAATAAATAAAAAAACCTCATACTCATGTAAAACATCAAACAAAACCATTAAAAAAAAATAAAAAAATCCATCATTTTCACCATACATTAAATTTTGTCTTCATTCTCATCACATATTCTCACTCTTTCTTTGTTTGTTCTTATGTATCTTGAAAGGATACTTCTTAGTTTCCTCTTATTGCATAAGTTTTAAACAAGTGAATAAGCAACATAGAATATACAATCTGTTGGAAGGTGGAGAGGAGTGGGTTGAAAATGATTTTAGTGATATGGAGGAGATATTGAAGAATCCAACCCAACATGCCTGTGGAATAGAATGCTCGTTTATAGCCAGAGTCATAGCAACTTCCAAAGCCAGGGAGGAAAAGAGCAAGGATGAAGGGTAGGCCAACATAAAAGGATTTTAATTTTGATAAATACTTTAAACTTCAAAGTAGTTATGTAAATATCATAGTTTAGTGGGTCTGGGTATTTAGGATATAGTGTTAGTTTGAGGTCATCAATGACTCCAGTTTGAACGAGAGTCATATACATATATATTTGTCATGAAAGAACGTATATGGAATTGGGGATATAGCATATCAAACTGTAAGGGGGTGAATAGAAAGCTCCATTTTGGGCAAGAGCCATATAAAATGCAATATATATAGATGAAGACCATGATGTAATTCTCTTTTTTTGATAATAGAAAGGGAGCTGGACCATACCAACTATTTAATTAGTAAAATATATATATATATACAATCTCCAACAAGACAAAAAGTAAAAAAGAAAAATTGAATGTTCAATGACCTTTTTTACGATTTCCATCTTCATTAACCACAATTACATTCACAAGCTAGAAAATTTTATTATCATTGAATCGTGCAGGTTCAATGATGGGAAATGACCTTGTGAGGACAAATATAAAACTAATGGGGTGATTATACTAAAAAAATGTTAAGTAATGATGAAATATAGACAATGTATTTTCTGATACAACCAAGCATAAAAATCAACAAACAAAATTGTTTCAATCATCTTGGTTAGATTTTGTTGAGTTTTAAACCACTAATTTTAATAATCATCTTGTCCATCTCAAATAATAAATGCCTTTGGTGTGCAATGGGTACACCAGAGAAGTTTAGAAGGTCAATTGGGAAGAATTTAGGTCTATCAGTTGCATAGATTTGTGCAGTACATGAGGTCAACTGGTAGGTCATTTACAAAATTATGTTCTTTGTGGAACAGAAGGTTCAATGGAGAAGTGATATATATTCAAATAGACTATGCATCTACTTAAAAATATGCAAACATACTTGAAACAAAACATTTGAATCATGAAGATAGTTAGGCTTCATTACCAACATGCGCATGTTATGTTTACAATGGGGAGACATGGAGAGGAAAGGATAGAAAAAGAGAGATATAAAGGAGGAGGAATGAGAGAGAGGGGTGATGAGATATAGATGGAGATTCATATGAAGATGTAGTTGGACAAGGAGAGAGAGAGAGAGAGAGAGAGAGAGAGAGAGAGAGAGAGAGAGAGAGAGAGAGAGAGAGAGAGAGAGAGAGAGAGAGAGAGAGAGAGAGAGAGAGAGAGAGAGAGAGAGTTGTCATTAATTTCAAATTATTTATGGTATATGTAAGTGTACATGAATTATCATTATGTCCATCTTGATTTCAAGTTTCTAGAAGCTATAGTAATTTTAATTACTTTTGGCATCATTTGAGTTCTAAAAGGTCAATGACATGCTATGTGGATAGCTCGTTTGTAGAATGATAATAATATAAGTGTATGTTGAATATTAAATCTATATGTAAATATAAATCAACCCAATTACTAGTCTAGATCTACAAACCTATCCAACAAACATTAAAGGGAGCTAAATCATAAAATGTAAACAAAATAAACAAATTTATACCTCACATCCATGATTTTCTTGACTCCATTGTTCTCCTATCTTTCAAGATCTTGTCAAAATGGTTGTTTGTTAGCTATTTAGCACCAATACAAGATGACATGAAATACATATAATGTGTTTTTTTTATGGTGATGTAAAGCTATTATGCAATGATAATGAAAGCACTAGAGGAAATCCAACATAATGCAACTACACCAATGATTGATGGATCCAATAGGGAAGAATCCTCTTTTATAGAAATATCTAAGAGAATGAACAACTTAGATTAAGAGGTTATAGTAAAATGGAGGTATGAGATTGAAAGGTAGGTGAGTGCTAAGTAGATGCATTTTCATGTGAAGAGGTGAGATAAGTGAGAAGGTAGAGAGAGAAGAAGAGGGGAAGATAGAGTTTTATCTATAATATTTTAAGAATTTAACTATTTTTACGTTTAATTTTAATGCTATAAGAGACAAGACTCGCTAAATCTCACGAGCACACTATCTCAATGAGGGTCTGACACACATGCCTAAACACCTATGAAATAATTTAGATGAACACCACAACTGTTCATAGTCAGCTCACTAGGAATTCAAACTTTGGTGGCACCATCAACAATACCACAAGTTAACCATCACACTATGGGATAAAATCCTATATTAGAAATATATTATATTATATTTATACATAATACATTTTTTTATAGAATATAATATATATTTATAAATGTAACCATAATATTATTAATATAAGACCTATTGTGTCTAAAGGTGACCAATGATAAAACTAGAGCCAAAAATCGTCAAGCGAAACCCAATAGTCTTGAGAAGAGTTATTTTGTCTCAATTGAAATAACAAGCTTATAATTAAAATTAAAATTAATAATTTGCACTATAGGACCAAATCACTAATGATTAGAGTTGTTTTAACAACTCAAAAAAAAAAACCGTTGGTAAACAGATTGTTCTTCTTCACTTTAACTCTAAAATACCCAAATATTAAAGAAACAATCGAATACAAAAGTTGGGAAATGTAAATGAATAAATAATTTCCCTCTAAATTTGAAGGTACAACTCCCTTAAATGAATGATCTTCAATGAATATTAATCTTTCCTAATCTAACAGGGGTATGTTCTTAACCTGAGAACAGAAGAGGTAAACCAAGCTAGGCCTAGACAAGAACTAGCACAGGCAGATTAAATTCAACTAAAACTAGCCAATCTCGAGATCTCAGTAATCATACAAGCTCTAAAAAATGGTAATACAATGACAAATAATGATCATGAAGGATGCAGGAATGAGAGCTTACTAGTTAAAACAATAATGAATCAATCCATTTGATAGGCACGTTTCTCAAACTTTGAATAACACTAAAGCTTCCCCTCAATTAATTGTATCAAATCATAATACATAACGTCGGTTCAATCATAAATTGTAAACCCAGTTTCAATGAAACATTCAAATTAATAGAAAGATAAATGCAATGCAGTGGAATAGTTAAAACAATGGTATTCAGACATACACAAATTTTACTCATTAAAATCTCATTCTTCACACCAAAATTTAGCCGACCTTTGTATTGATTTTCAAAAGACTACATACAGATCCCAGAGTTGCACCGTTACAAAAAAGGGGGAACCAAAACAGTTCAACTTCCGTAACTTGGAATGATAAACAACTATTTTTCCATTACAATCTCTATAAAAATTAATATAAGGGGGAATATTTATGTTTTCATTTTCTTCCCCTTATCTATTTTCTCCCTATAGGTGGTGACAGCTGTGATGACCGGAATTAGCTCTTCATGTCTATTAACATGGACATCAGTATATCTAATGAGCTACCTAGAGTGATCTTTGGTTAGGCTCTTAACCACATCTACCCAGTCCTTCAACTCTTCCATAGCTTTGTAGATGCACCCACTCAACTGTTGGAGTTCTAGCACCTTATCCAAGTGAGAAGAGGACTACTCTGCTAACTTATCCACATAGTCGGAGAAGGATTTCTGCATGGTGGTTACTCTGATCAACTCTTTTCCTTGACCGCTTGTCTTTGAGTCCATGTGGAGACACTGAAGGAGTTTAAAATCTTTGCTCTTCTCTTCCTTGATTTTAACATCAGTCTGCTGCAATCCCCCTTCGGCTTGAATGATCATCTCAGTCTTAAACTCCAGGCTTTGAAGCCACTCAATCAGAGGCTCATCTCCTTTCTGTAGGATCCTGACCTTTAGTGCCTCCTTAGTCTTCATTCTAACTGCTACGTGCAGTGAGACTATACATTCTTGACACTTTACCCTTTCTGATGTGAGAGTCTACAAATTCTTTTCAATGTAATTCCTCTCTTTCTCTAACTTTAGTAGAGTGTTACCCAGTTGTTCAACAACTACCAGCCCTTCAGATTTGAGCCTCTCAATCCATCGTTTACCAATTTGTCCAAAATTTTTGTCTTCCTGCAACTTGGCTGTGATAGCCTGATTCTCTGTAGCATTGGGGTTGAAAGTGGTTTGGGTGCTTGGAATGCTGGCCACTAGAGTAACTAACTGTCTGATGAATTTAGTTAGTTCAGCGACCTCTGCTTTAAGTTGGACCTTAGTAGTTTTGTGTTCCTCAAGCTCTTCCTCAATTACAATGTTGGTGGATTTTCATCAATCCACTTTAGTATCATGGCGAGCCAATCCCATATCAAATGACTGTAGTTCAAAATCAGAGGCGGTCAAATCTTTGATCCTACCTTCTTTGGTGGGCTTAGCTACCTCCATGGTGAAGTGCCCTATTTCTGGGTCTCGACCTAGTGTAGACAAAGTCTTTGCTTTCTTTACTTTGCTTACGGTAGCACTGGACTGTAGGGCTCATGAGAGAGTGTCCTTGCTAGGATCTCCCTCTCCTATCCTCTTCCTATTGCACTCTAGAGTGTTCTCTATCCATGACTCCACGCTAGTGACTTTGGTAGCAAAGACCAATTCCTCTATGAACAGCTTCTTGATGACTGGAGGAGTAGCTTTAGGCCTAGAAGAAAATGGATTCACTGAAGTAGGGGAGGAGGAAACTAATTTAACAACTTGAGCAACCTTTTGTTGCTTCCCAACCTCTTCATCTAATTCTGTGGCCGCTGTGCTGGAACTATCCTCGCCCATTTCCACTATGACAGGAGATCCTTGCCTTGGATTATCTTGGGTCGAGGTATCACCTTGCGTGCCCATGGTACTAACTTGGGTTGGTTGCTCTATTTCTGTATTCTTAACAGACTCAGTCGTAGACTTGACCCGTTCTGTAGAGACTGCTACTTCTGTGGAACCAATGATAGGGGCTGAGCCACCTCCACATGTCTTGTCCAACTGAATAATCTTTTCAGGAGGCTCATCACCTCCACCCGCTGGTTGAGCTAACTCCTTGGCTACAATTGGGATAGTTTCCAAAGATGATGCAGGGATACTCCCAGTCTCTTTTGCTGGAGTTTGTTGAGACAGAGGCTTCCTTTCTGACCGCTTTCTCCTGCCCGCTGTCCATTCAACCCATTGCTCTTTTCTTCTGTAAATCCCACCCATCAAGGTCTCCAAGTCATCTATACCTTGACCTAGCATGGGTTCAAAGCTTATTGGAAGAGGCTTGATATTATCTATGTATGTATCATCGTACATATGCTGGCCATTATCTTCTAGCCCTTCAACTACAATGTTAACTTTGAAATTTTTGATTTGTCCAATATTTAACCTTGCGTAGAACCTTTCTCTACTCTCTAAGTCATCCTTGCTGTTGGCCCAATAATCTTAAATATCATCAATGTTGTGGATAGTATGACCCATTTGTAGATAATCTCGAGCATAGTTCACATGATCATACTGTAGCCTTTGGACATCATATGTTTCTAAATGAAACCTCTTAGAGAATGTTTTCAAAACATTCTTTGCATCGGACTGGGAAGCAAAATTGTAGGCCCCAATGTTCATGGGGAAATCATAGCCTTTCTTTTGGGCACCTCCACATATCAAGTTCACCTAGACCACTTGCCTCGTCACTTCAACCAGCATGATCATGTCGTCCAAATATCTGGGCAGCTTCAGAGGGAAATCGTCGAATCCTGCAAGATGAATGTATGAGAAATTTGCAAACTGGATAAAATATGCTCTGAATTGGCTGATGAATGCCATGGCTTCTAGAGAAAATATCCTTTGTGGGCAACCTTGTAACTCCCTGCACAATCTCATTGTAAATGCATCATTGACTTTGAGATATTCAGTATAACTGTTATGCAATTGCAGACAGGGAAAGAACTCATAGCTCTTGACATCTTCTGGAAATTCTTCTAATCTAGGAAGTCATGGCCAAAGTTGAATAGTAGCTAAAATATATAATAGAACCAAGGACATATAGAACTCATTTTGATGTTTAGCTCTATTTAGGGCATTGGAGAGATTTTCACTTACCATTAGGGCCCAATCAATAAAATGATGTTGAGAGAAAATCACCTAGACTAGGAAGAAATGATGCTCATCAAAATTTAGCGCATCGCTCTCGCCTCTAATCTTGTGAAGCAATACTAGGATATCCATGATCTCCGGCTTCAGGATTGTGCCATATAGAGTTTTGGGAAACTTGCCCTTGGTGCTCTTCAACTCCTGGAACCATGTCTTCATTATCTCCTTCCACACGGCCTTCTTTGCTCCATATTCAGTAACCGCCCGACTGTAGGTCATCTCCAAGTATTCGCCTTGCTCTTGAATATGAAGGGAGTTTTAGATGGAGTCACGGTCAATTGATAGCAGTACCGTATCATTAGGCAAGATAATTTGCTTAGAGTCTAAGTTATAGTGAGCTATACATTCTCTAACAAGCTCAGGGGCTTGAATTGCAATAGGGAAGCCAACGGCTTCAACTAGCCCACTCTCCTTAAGTTTTTCAGTAATGGGGTGTATTGGATCCACCTTCAATATGTTTTGGAAGCTCTGTATATCAAAGAACTTCAAAGAAGTGTATGTGATGTTATTCCAATCAGAAGTGATGTCGTTCATTCCATTGAACCCCGTAAATCTGGTAGCCATGCTTTGATTTATTTGAAACAGGAACTAGGGATATATCTCAAGAACATGAAAGCAAAGAACAACTATTGCCAAGAGATTTTAACTCAGACAATTCATCAAACAGATGGTAGTTCTTGTTTGTATCACTTCATTGAATTTAGAACTTTTTGAATTCTTACCGTTAACGGCCGAATTCTCGCGCCACATGAACGAAGAGACTTAATCATTTATGAAAAAGTCCGTTATGAAGCAAAACAACTTTATTTGAATTAATTACTTTTCCTCCATGGGCCGTTAAGAAACATCTTTTCACTTTAGATAATCGTAACAGTAACTTTTTGGAGGTAGTAGATAATTGCTTTCCTGCTTCTCTTTGGGCGGAGAAATGCTTTTGGGGTGCTCCTTTCTCAAAAATCTTCCAAGGAGGAATATTAGCTCGTTGCAATGCTAAAATGACATGTGGTGATCTTATTTTCTTTCTTTATACCTTGAAACCCCTCATAAGTTGGTTTTTCTTCATGGATCTTTCATATAACGATCTAGCGGAAAATGCATCTCATGGGTCGAAACCCGCCAATTTGAAATATCAGAGAAGCCATTTTCTGCTTTTCTGCCATTGAGATTTCCATCTTAGATTCTTCATTATTTGATCATTCCTCTTACCTGATGGGATTTGCGCTGAATCTAGTTGCCTTTCTAAAATTCAACTATCTATTTCCAACTTCAACTGACGGCTAAGACTTTTGGAATTACCCACCGTGGAAAATACACTCTGCAGGTGATTTTCCGCCAAGGAGAAGCCCAAAACTGATTTTTCGCCAATGCTGCAAAATGAAGTGTCAATGCCAAAGACTTTGAATGCAAATAGAACCAATGTTAGAAACCTCTGAAACATGACCTTTACCATATTTGGGAACTTAACCTACCCAATGAAACATGATCTCAGATACAAATTCCCTCCGGCTTACAAAATAGAAGTCAATTTGGGGAAATCCGATAAAGGTCTCCTAGCCTAAGGGGAAAACTAGACTTAGACTCAAGACTTTCATGAAGATCTCAAGACCAATGCTACTCACTAAACTTACATTTCTATCCAAAGATATGTGGGACAAAAATGAGGCAACAACTGGCTCTGTCTAGGGACATGGACATTCACATGTCCAAGCAAGGAACTCAAGTCTCTAGTTTCGCAAAGCTCAATAAAAGGACAGCTCACAAAAAAACTAAAGAAAAACATGGAAAGGAAAGAAAGGAAAGGAAACCTAACTAAGGAAAATGAAAATGAGAACTAAATATAACTATAATACAATACAGGGGTTACATGTTTCTGATTCAGATCTGGTACAACTTCAAGTCCTAACCATTGTATGTCAGGGGAAGTGCTTCACCATATGGATAAGCCAATTTGAAAGAATTCTACTCAAACGCCTGATGGATCTTGAAAGGCCCTTTCCATAGCATCTCAAATTTCCCATGCATACCTTTAGGTACTCTGCGTTTGTCCCACAGCAATACCATATCTCCTTCCATAAATTTTCGAGGCCTGCTCCTTTTGTCAAAAAAATTCTTCACACGCATTTGATGTTGTGTGATGTGATCTACTATCTTCTCTCCTTCCTCTTGAAGCTTGTTCAAATATATGATCCTCTTTTCTAAACCATCTTTATATATGCCATCTTCTACTGTTGTCCTTACTTTGCAAGTTGCCAATTCCAATGACAACTGTGGGCTGGCTTCAATCCCATAGACAAGTTCAAAGGGAGAAATGCCAATGGCTCTTTTGGGAGTCACCCTATCTTCCCAGAGGGCTTCATAGATTTTCTTATGCCAAGTTCTTTGGTTATCTGCCACGAGTTTCTTCATAATGTTTACCAGGTTCTTGTTGTTGGATTCAGCCTGGTTGTTTCCTTGTGGGAAATAGTCAGATGAGTGATTGACCATAATGCCATACTTATAACAAAATTCAGTAATTTCTCAAGAAGAGAAATATGTGGCATTATCCATTACCAGCTTGATAGGTACCCCGAACCTTACCAAGATGTTTTCTTTAATGAACTCACACACTACGTCAGATGTATTCCTCTTAGTCGCTTTCACCTCCACCCATTTTGTGAAGTAGTCCATTGTTGTTATTATGTAGGTGTGACCCGCACTGGATGTGGGATTTATAGGACCGATAAAATCAAGGCCCCATTGCTGGAAAAGACCTTCAATTATCACTGGTCTAAGGGGAAGTGGTGCTAGCTGTGGCTTTCTAGTAAACATTTTGCACTTCTCACATCTTGCCACCCAATGATATGCATCTCTAAACATTCCCGACCAATAGTAGCACTGTCTCAATATCTTGAACGCGATGGCTGATGAGGAAAAGTGACCTCCGAAGGCTTTGTCGTGAAACACTTTTAGCAGCTTCTCTTGCTGTTGTTTGTCAACACACCAGAGGAAAGCCCCATTTATAGATCTCTTATACAATCTATCCTCCCAAATAACATATTTAGAAGCTTTCAGTTTTAAATCTCTCCTTTGTTGCGAAGTCAATCCTTCAAGACATTCACCATATGTCAGAAAATACACAATATTTTCAAACCAAGGGTCTTGCATACTTACTGCCAAAACCAATTGCGTCATTTCAGGATCTTCGTCCACTTGATTTTCTACCATTGCTTTGCATAGTGCATTTCCTCTCACCAACTTGGTGGGTTTGATTTCTATGTCGTATTCCCGAGTCTTAGCCACCCATGCTCCTCTGTTATTGCATCGCACGTCCTGTTGAGTCAATATGCTTTTTACTGTAATATCATGCACATATACAAGGGAGTGAGAGTGTAAAATATAGAATATGAAATTCTTCAAAGCCTTTACTACTGCGAAAGCATGTTTTTCATTCTAAGAGTATTTCAACTCATGATTTTTTCAGAGGTGTGCTCATAAAAGCAATAGGATCCTGAACTCCTTCCTCATTCTCCTGTACGAGGATGGCTGATAGAGTATGTTCAAAGGAATAACAATAGATTATGAAATCCTTCTTGTAGTCTAGGTGACATAAAACTGGGGCATTGGCTATGGCGCTCTTAATGCTTTTGAAAGCTTGCTTGCTAGGGTCATTCCACTTAAAATTTATATTTCCTTTCATCATGTCCACTATACATTTGGTAATTTCTAAAAAATCTGGGACAAACCTCCTGAGAAAGTTTACCTGACCGAAAAATGATTTCACTCCAGTCTTGTTCACAGGTAAGCTCAGTTGCTAAATTGCTCTAACCCTTTCTGGATCAATTCTTATGACTTCTCAGGAAATGATGTGACCTAATAATTTCCCTTCAGTTACACAAAAAAATGACTTCTTGGGGTTCAATGAAATCTCATCTTCTCTATGCACCTTTGCAACAGTCTCCTTAAATCATTTATATGGTCTGCTCTTTTTCTAGAAAACACAGTAAGATCATCCAGATACATACCAATTATTTTTTTCTTCATATCACTGAAGGAAAGATCCATACCTCTCTGAAAGGTAGCCCCGACATTGATTAACCTGAATGGCATTATGTGATATGCGAAAGTGCCCCATGGGGTAGTGAAAGCCATCTTGTGCTGGTCATCTTTCTCTACTTCTATTTGATTGTACCTTGAGAAGTCGTCTAGCATAGACATCATTTTAGCTCCAGCCACGGTCTGCAATAGGTGGTCCATGTTGGGAAGAGCATAATTATCCTTCAAAGAGGACTGATTAAGATTTCTAAAATCCACGCAGATTCTTATCTCTCCATTTTTCTTTCTCAACAACACTATGTTTGCTACCCAGGTTGAATGATGAATAGGGTATATAATCTTCGCCTTCAACATTTTATCAACTTCCCTGAAAATTGCATCCGCAACTTTGGGATTGTAATTCCTTTGTTTCTGCCTGAACGTGGCAGCATCAGGTTTTAAAGGAATTTGATGTTTGAATTTACCATCCATGAATCTTTTTAAATCTTCATAACTCCATGCAAAGACATCTTGGTGTTCTAGGAGATTTTCCTGGCTTCTTCCCTTTCTTCTTTACTGCAATATTTCCCAATGTTGATCAGCTTGGGATCTTTCTCACTCCTAATATTAATTCCTTCATACTCGCCAGTGGTAGAGCCCCTCTCTATCCTCTTTTTTTTTACAAAAGTGTCATGCCTATTGAAAATCTTTTCAAGTGTAACCAAATGAGGCGGGATAATATTACCTTGCAATTGTATGATACCCAACTTATCTCTCTTCTGATTGTTCCCACAATCTTCCTTATGAATACTAGGGGCATATTTATGAAAGTCATCACCACTCTCTAAAAAGAGAAGGAGATTCTGATTATCTTCAAACACCTTCCAATATTCCACGTTGTTAGGTACAGACGGTCTATACATCACTTCTATTTGATACCTCTTGTCTTTAAAATCTAGATGTGGGAGGAGTAATGAGGCCGATACTGCTAAGGAGTCCGCTTTAAAGTTCAACTCTCTTGGCATAGATTCAATGAAGAATGTGTCTAAGGCTTCAATTTCATCCCATACCATGTTCCTGTAGTTTTGTAATCTATTATTCTTCATAGAGTATTGGTTTTTAACTTGGCGCACAATTAACTTAGCATCACCTCGAGCTCTTAAGATTTTTGTATCTCTCTCTTTTGCAGCAATAATTCCAAGAAGCAGGGCCTCGTACTCTGTTGTGTTGTTGGTATTTCTGAAGTCCAATTTGTAAGCCATGGGCTCACATTCTCCATTTGGTGATATCAAGACTACGTCTTTACCATATCCTGATGATGCACAGCTACCATCGAACTCCAGAGTCCAAACTTGTGGTGGCATTTCTTTAGCGGTAGGCTGATCTTTCTTTTCTCCAAGCTCGGCTTCTTCTTCATGACTATCTGTGAATAACATGTAGTTACCAAACTCCATTTCTTGGTATATAATTTGGGCTTTAAGATCATAAGATTTTAACATTGTGAAGTTTGCTTTCTCTGCAGGAACCAATTTAATATTTTTTTTACCCACCGGGATCAAAGCTTGAGACCAATCCAACTTCATTTTTCCTCCTAGATCTCTACAAAAAAATCCTGCTTAACAACAAACCGTAACTAGCAGGTATATCAACGACCAATATGGTTAATAACATTCTCTTCTCGGGGTGTGCTGCTAGAGCCACTTGAGCATCTTTGATTTGCCCAATCAAGGGGACCTCTTTGGCATCCATAGAATAGCATCTACCATGGGCTTTGGTGAGGGTTAGACCTAAAACCTTGGCTATAGTTGATGGCATCACATTGTCTGAGGCACCATAATCTGTTATACAATTACTCAACTTGCAACCATTTATAAATAATGACACATAGAAAGGGTCAGGTTTTCACCCAAGGGAAGTAGCCAAAACCGATGACTCTCCTTGTTCAAATAAACCCACCAAAATAGACTCTTCTTCTAATGAAGGTATAACATTTTGATTTAAATCTTGGGTCTCTCCTTTAAAAAAATAGACTAATTTTTGCAATTCTATAGGATTAGACTTGAGATAATCTATGGGAGAAATCTAAATTCTGGAATCTTTACAGAATTGAATAATATCAAAAGAGTTTTGTTCCTTACCAGGTCACAACATTTTCACTCCTTGGTTGGTATCTTTAGAGTAAGAAGTAGACGCCTCGTTACCTTTTGACAGAGGTGTGGAAACAAGGACTTTATCTTTCTGATTCCAAGTTAATACTGCATAAGATGTCCCATCTATGGTAGCATAACATGTCGCATCTTGTTTTGAATCTGATACGTACTCAAAAAATAAATTTTCAGAGTTTCCATGTGAGCACAAATCTAATTTAGCTCTAGATACTCCAGCGTTCCATTCATCCATTTGATGCATCTGCTAGGCACGAGCTACATCAGAGAAATTTTCTCCATCATGATATGTCATCAGGTGAAAAGCACGCATGTTTCCCCTTTTGGGAGGAGCTTCTATGGCTAGCCTTTGTGGAGGAGTAGTTAGTTGTAATGTTTTCCCATCAGTATTCCTTGGTTCATTGTTTCTTCCAGACTGATCTTGAAAATTTCGCTGATAAGGATTGTTAAATTTGGGAAGTTGTCTTTTGAAAGCAATGAACTCATTAGACAATTTATGGATCATCTCAACTGATGATGTGGTGTTGCTAGTGCTAGCCCAAGTTTGTATCTCTCATTTCCATTTTCCCACTGAGATCATGTGATCTTCTAATTCTACCGCAGTCCTTTGGGCAAGATCCAAAGTAGCTGGGTTTGTCCTTCTCAAATCATAACTAATGTAAGGATGCATAACACTTATAAATAAAGTTTTCAAATTATTGACATTAGGCTGATTAGCTGCTGGGATACATTTAAATAGCTTATTAATTTAGCAACAAAATCTCTCATGCTTATTGAAGGCTCTTTTTTTTATTGAAGTCAATTGTGTTAACAGGGCGTGCTCATCTTCAGCAGTTTTGAATCTTCTTTCAAAAGTCATTCTCATGGAAGCCTAATATGTAATAGAAGAGATAAACAAATGATAAAACCAATCTTTTGCACCCTCAACAAGGGTCTCAACAAATAATCTGACAGCCACATCTTCTTCTCGTACTGCTAATATATCGATGGCTGTAAAGAAAGCAACAATATGTTCATCTGTAGATACCATCCCATCTTCGGAGAATTTGGGGAAATTCTTCCTTGACCCTGAGGGCAATAGGTTATATGTTTCTAACTGTAAGGGACTGACTGCGACGGCCCAAGGAAGTACCATAACTGCTTGAGCTAGATAAGGAGTTAGGTTTACAATAGAAGGGGCAACTACTTCGTGCAAGGTTAGCACTTGACAAGTGGTGGACAAAAGTTATGATTGTTTAGGAGGGGAAGGAGGTCTACTTTTTGTCTTCGTATTTTTTTCCCTCTGACGAGGTACTTCAAGCAGGGCAAAGCCAATTTCTGCAAGTCTCTCAAAGACTGGGTCTCTACCACCTTCTTTCCTTATACTTCTAAGAAACCTTTTAGGCTCCAGGATTTCCACTAATTTGGCAATCTAGCCTCATGCTCTACTTGGTGTTGAGCCCTCCTTAAGTTCCTCCTTTGAATGGCTTGTTCAATTGCTTCTGCCTTCACTTCTTCTTATTCAAGCACTTGACTAGCGTTTCTATAATGCTCAGTATTTCTTTTGTGTCTCCAGACAAAAGTATTTAGTGAGGAGATGAGATCCTCTTGATCGTTTTGGAATCCAAGGTTTGACTGAAGTACATGAAACAAATTTTCATGAGAAAGCACCATCATTCCTCACTATATTACTTTTGGTCTAGCGACTATTTGTCTCCCCAGTAGAATTGCAAAAAATCTGTTGGTAAACAAATTGTTCTTCTTCACTTTAACTCTAAAATACCCAAATATTAAAGAAACAATCAAATACAACAGTTGGGAAATGTAAATGAATAAATAATTTCCCTCTGAATTTAAAGGTACAGCTCCCTTAAATGAATGATCTTCAATTAATATTAATCTTTCCTAATCTAACAGGGGTATGTTCTTAACCTAAGAATAGAAGAGGTAAACCAAGCTAGGCCTAGACAGGAACTAGCTCGAGCATATTAAACTCAACTAAAAATAGCCAATCTTGAGATCTTAGTAATCATACAAGCTCTAAAAACTAGCAATACAATGACAGATAATGATCACACAGGATGCAGGAATGAGAGATTACTGGTTAAAACAATAATGAATCAATCCATTTGGTAGGAACGTTTCTCAAACTTTGAATAACACTAAAGCTTCCCCTCAATTAACTGTATCAAATCATAATACAGAACCTTGGTTCAATCATAAATTGTAAACCCAGTTTCAATGTAACATTCAAATTAATAGAAAGATAAATGCAATGCAGTGGAATAGTTAAAACAATGGTATTCAGACATACACAAATTTGACTCAGCAAAATGTCATTCTTCACACCAAAATTTATTCGACCTTTGTATTGATTTTCAAAAGAGTACATATAGATCTCAGAGTTAGACCGTTACAAAAAAGGGGGAACTAAAACGGTTCAAATTCCCTAACCGGGAATGATAAACAACTATTTTTATATTACAAGCTCTATCAAAATTAATATAAGGGGGAATATTTAGGTTTCCGTTTTCTTCCCCTTATCTATTTTTGCCCTATAGGCGGTGACAGCTGTGATGACCAGAATTATCTCTTCATGTCTATTGACATGGACATTGGTATATTTGATGAGCCACTTGGAGTGATCTTTGGTCAGGCTCTTAACCACATCTACCCAGTCCTTCAACTTTTCCATAGCTTTGTAGATGCACCCACTCAACTGTTGGAGTTTCGACACCTTATCCAAGTGAGAAGAGGACTGCTCTGCTAACTTATCCACATAGTCGAAGAAGGATTTTTGCATGGTGGTTACTCTGATCATCTCTTTTCCTTGACCGCTTGTCTGTGAGTCTGTGTGGAGACACTGAAGGAGTTTAAAATCTTTTCTCTGCTCTTCTTTGATTTTAACATGTGTCTGTTGCAATTCCCCTTTGGCTTGAATGATCATCTCGGTCTTAAACTCCAGGCTTTGAAGCCACTCAATCAGAAGCTCATCTCCTTTCTACAGGATCTCAGCCTTTAGTGCCTCCTTAGTCTTCATTTTAACCGCTATGTGCAGCGAGACTATGTATTCTTGACACTTTACCCTCTCTGATGTGAGAGTCTACAAAATATTTTCAATGTAACTCCTCTCTTTCTATAACTTCGGTAGAGTGTTACCTAGTTGTTCAACAACTACTAGCCCTTTGGATTTGAGCCTCTCAATCCATCGTTTACCAATTTGCCCAAAATTCCTGTCTTCTTGCAACTTGGCTATGATAGCTTGATTCTCTACAGCATTGGGGTCGAAAGTATAGCTTGATTCTCTGTAGCATTGGGCTCGGAATGCTGGCCACTAGAGTAACTATCTGATGAAGTCAGTTAGTTCAATGACCTCTCATTTAAGTTGGAAATTAGCAGTTTTGAGTTCCTCGAGCTCTTCCTCAATTACAATGTTGGTGGATTTCCACCAATCCACTTTAGTATCATGGCGAGTCAGTCCCATATCAAATGACTGTAGTTCAAAATCAAAGGTGGTCAAATCTTTGATCCTACCTTCTTTGGTGGGCTTTGCTACCTCCATGGCGAAGTGCCCTATTTCTGGGTCTCAACCTAGTGTAGACAGAGTCTTTGCTTTCTTTACTTTGCTTACAGTAGCACTGGACTGTAGGGCTCGTGAGAGAGTATCCTTGCTGGGAGCTCCCTCTTCTATCCTCTTCCTCTTGCGCTCTAGAGTGTTCTCTATCCATGACTCCACGCTAGTGACTTTGGTGGCAGAGACCAATTCCTCTATGAACAGCTTCCTGATGACTGGAGGAGTAGCTTTAGGCCTAGAAGAAAATGGATTCACTGAAGTAGGGGAGGAGGAAACCAATTTAACAACTTGAGCAACCTTTTGTTGCTTCCAAGCCTCTTCGTCTGATTCTGTGGCCACTGTGCTGGAACTATCCTTGCTCACTTCCACTATGACAGGAGATCCTCGCCTTGGAGTATCTTGGGTCGAGGTATCACCTTGTGTGCCCACAGTATTGACTTGGGCTGGTTGCCCTGTTTCTGTATTCTTAACAGACTCAGTCGTAGACTTGACTGGTTCTGTAGAGACTGCTTCTTCCATGGAACCAATGACAGGGGCTGAGCCACCTCTACATGTCTTGTCCAACATAATCGTCTTTTTAGGAGGCTCATCACCTCCACCCGCTGGTTGAGTTGACTCCTTGGCGATAGTCGAGATCATTGCCGAAGATGATGCAAGGGTACTCTGAGTCTCTTTTGCTGGAGTTTATCAAGACAGAGGCTTCCTTTTTGACCACTTTCTCCTGCCTGTCGTCCATTCAACCCATTACTCTGTTCTTCTGTAAATCCCACCCATCAAGGTCTCCAAGTCATCTATACCTTGACCTAGCATGGGTTCAAAGCTTATTGGAAGATGCTTGATCTTCTCTATGTATGTATCATCGTACATATACTGGTTGTTATCTTCTAGCCCTTTAACTACAATGTTTAATTTGAACTTTTTGATTTGTTGAATAGTTAACCTTGCGTAGAAACTTTCTCTGCTCTCTAAGTCATCCTTGCAGTTGGCCCAATAATCTTCAATATCATCAATGTTATGGATAGTGCAACCCATTTGTAGATAATCTCGAGCATAGTTCACAGGATCATACTGCGGCCTCAGGACATCATATATTTCTAAATGAAACCTCTTGGAGAATGTTTTCAGAACATTCTTTGCATCAGACCAGGACGCACAACTGTAGGCCCCAATGGTCATGGGGAAATCATAGCCTTTCTTCCAGGTGCCTGCACAGATCAAGTTCATCTGGACCGGTTGCCTCATCACTTCAACCAACACGATCATGTCGTTCGGATATCTGGGCAGCTTCAGAGGGAAATCGTCGAATCTTGCAAGACGAATGTATGAGAAATTTGCAAACTGGATAAAATAAGCTACAAATTGGCTAATGAATGCCATGGCTTCTGGAAAAAATCTCCTTTCTGGGCAACCTTGTAACTCCCTACACAAACTCATTGTAAATGCATCATTGACTTTGAGATATTCAGTATAACTGTTATGCAATTGCAGACAGGGAAAGAACTCATAGCTCTTGACATCTTCCAGAAATTCTTCTAATCTAGGAAGTCCTGGCCAAAGTTGAATAGTAGCCAAAATATATAATAGAACTGAGGACATATAGAAATTTTGATGTTTAGCTCTTTTTAGGGCATTGGAGAGATTTTTTCTTACCATGAGGGCCCAACCAATAAAATGGTGTTGAGAGCAAATCACCTGGACTAGGAAGAAATGATGCTCAACAAAATTTAGTGCATCGCTCTCACCTCTGGTCCTGTGAAGCAATACCAGGATATCCACGATCTCTTGATTCAGGTTTGTGCCATATAGAGTTTTTGGCAACTTGCCCTTGGCGCTCTTCAACTCCTGGAACCATGTCTTCATTATCTCCTTCTTCCACACGGCCTTCTTCGCTCCATATTTAGTAACCGCCCGACTGTAGGTCATCTTTGAGTATTCGAATCGCTCTAGAATACGAAGGGAGTTCTGGATGGAGTCACGGTCAATAGATAGCAGTATTGTATCATCAGGCAACATAATTTGTTTAGTGTCTGGTTTATAGTGAGCTATACATTCTCTAACAAGCTCAGGAGCTTGAATTGCAACAAGGAAGCCGACGGCTTTGACTAGTCCACTCTCCTTAAGTTTTTCAGTAATGGGGTGTATTGGATCCGCCTTCAATCTATTCTAGAAGCTCTGCATATAGAAGAACTTCAGAGAAGTGTCCGTGATGTTGTGCCAATCATAAGTGATGTCGTTCATTCCATCAAACCCCGTAAATCTAGTAGCCATGCTTCGATTGATTTGAAATGGGAACTAGGGATATATCTCAGGAACATAAAAGCAAAGAACAACTATTTCTAAGAGCTTTTAATTCAGATAATTCATCAAACAGATGGCAGTTCATGTTTGTATCACTTCATTAAATTTATAAATTTTTGAATTCTTACCTTTAATGGTCGACTTCCCGCGCCACACGAACGAAGAGACTTAAGCATTTATGAAAAAGTCCGTTATGAAGCAAAACAACTTTATTTGAATTAATTACTTTTCCTCTACGGGCCGTTAAGAAACATCTTTTCACTTTAGATAACCGTAACGGTAACTTTTTGGAGGTAGCGGATAATTGCTTTCCCGCTTCTCTTTGGGCGGAGAAATGCTTTTGGGGTGCTCCTTTCTCAGAAGTCTGCCAAGGAGGAATTTTAGCCCGTTGCAATGGTAAAATGACATGTGGTGATCTTATTTTCTTTCTTTATACCTTGAAACCCCTCATAAGTCAGTTTTTATTCATTGATCTTGCATATAATGATCTAGCAGAAAATGAATCTCATGGGTCGAAACCCACCTATTTGAAGTATTGGAGAAGCCATTTTCCACTTTTTCGCCATTGAGATTTCCTTCTTAGATTCTTCATCATTTGATCATTCCTCTTACCTGATGGGATTTGCGTTGAATCTAGTTGCCTTTCTAAACTTCAACTATATATTTCCAACTTCAACTGACCGCTGAGACTTTTGGAATTACCCACCGCGGAAAATGCACTATACAGGTGATTTTCCGCCAAGGAGAAGCCCAAAACTAATTTTTTGCCAATGCTGCAAAATGAAGTGTCAACGCCAAAGACTTCGAATGTAAATAGAACCAATGTTAGAAACCTCTGAAACATGACCTTTACCAGATTTGGGAACTTAACCTACCTAATGAAACATGATCTCAGATACAAATTCCCTCCGACTTACAAAAGAAAAGTGAATTTGGGGAAATCCGATAAAGGTCTCCTAGCCTAAGGGGAAAACTAGACTTAGACTCAAGACTTTCATGAAGATCTCAAGACCAATGCTATGCACTAAACTTCCATTTCTGTCCAAAGGTATGCAGGAAAAAAATGGGGCAACACAAACATACTCGAGTACAACAATATAATTCTACATATGATTGACAAATCTAACAGAGAATTTAATATTACTGACAAACTTAACTACTATGCGAGTTAGTACTTTCCTCACACACTCTATTCCATGTGAACACCGACATAAATTCCTAACAAAAGTATATATTATATAATAATATAATTGGATATGTACTATATAATAATACATAATATATTAATTATATATTATATTACAATAACACCAACATCAACATTAATAAAATTGCTAAGTAGGAGATATTTTTCACATCAAGTCATTGTGATATTGCTATCAGGATTCAATGTGTTGTTTTCGAGTCAAATTCATTGACCCTTGTTCCATGGGTAGTGGTTCACAAGAACCCACTTCTCGTGAGAATGAATGGAACACTTAGCACTCATTGCATGTAGATGGTGCTCATAGAGGTGAAGCACTAAGACTTCCTGAGAGGTAACACGTCCCAGTCCCACTCCATCTCAAGTACACTTAACCACAAAGTTTCCTCCAAGGTTAAGCCCACTTTGCTTGCAACCCTATTTGAAAAACCTTCAACAAGTGTTGTGCCTTATGAACCATTCATTATAAAACCTCTTAAAATCATCAATTGCTAAGTAAGAGATATTTTCCATAGCAAGTAAAATTGTGATATTACTCTCAGGAATCTATGTAGTTTTTGAGTCAAACTCATTGACCCATGTTTCATGAGTAGTAGTTCATAAGGACCCATCTCTCATGAAATAACACAATTTATATTAAATAAAATATTGTATAAATTAAGAATTAGACTGCACCTTATTTTTAATTTATGATTAATTTAATTATAATAATATTTGAAATATATATCATGTATAAATAATTTAATTGAATTATCAAAATTATATAAAAATAGTGCTACATAATAATTTTTACAATATATTTTTAAACTAAAATATACAATATTAAAACAAGGACGCAAAGCATCGAAGTTCCTGCCGAAGTTAAATGTAATTTGTTAAAAGCTAATTAATAAGAAACTAGATCAATTGAAGTGTAACTTTTATACATGAAATATGAATTATAGTAGAAAATGTTGCAACATGACATTAATAAACTATAATATTTTATTTTAATAAGAGTAGATGTCAATGAAGCATGTACAACATGTAACATATACAATCTTAAAATTCACTTGAAGGTAAACTATAGCAAGAGGAAATCAGTATAGAGTAGCATGCAATATAGAGTAATATTAAGAAAGTGAGTTACTTTTGACCCAATACAATGGATATGAAATATGAATGTTTGCTTGTTGTTTGAATGCCACTTATCTCTATTACAACCACCATCAGTTGTAACTTGATGTAGTAAGTAATAGTTTTTTGAATGATAGATATCATGAATTATGTTTTTGGTGTTGTCTGGTACCTACAAATGTGCCCAAAGTTTGGCTTTCCTACGTCGACAAACTTTCAAAAAAATTATGATTTTTGAGATTCTCAACAATAAAGTAAAAATAGTTGAATGGGGTCTTGTATCTATAACTAAAAATGAAAGTAATATGTAGAGAATAGTACATGTCAAATGAAGCAAACTTCAAAATGTGAATTATTATGCCGAATTAACTTGAAATTTCAAACTACCTAAACCAAGTGAACATAATGTGCATCCAAGGCATGTGTAAGAGAAAACTCACAATCACAAAAATCAAAGGTTTCCAAAATGATCTATGCATTCAATATGCAATCTAACCTTATAAGATATTTATGATCTATGTGTAGAAGGTTATTGTGAAACTACATTTAATTTATACTCTACCAATAAGGTATGCATAATTATAGAGAGGTTTGCAAATTATTCAATGAAATTCATAATTACATTTACCAAATATTGGAGACAGTATCCTCTCAAATCTATTGCATCATATTTTCTTTGTATAAATCATACAAGAATAACTTATGTGAAATGACATGATTTTAATAGAGTGTATAATAAGTCAAAATGTATGACACAGACAACAATGATAGAATTTAATATCCTTGTCAGTCAAAAATTTCATATTGGTGACATTTGCACAAAAATATTTAATTGCTTTTTGAATTTTTTTTTTTTTGCATTGATTGGTCCATATTAGAGAGGTTTGAAGATTATTCAATGAAATTCATAACTATAGCTACCAAATATCAGAGACAATATCCTCTCAAATGCCACTTAATTATAGCTACCAAATATCAGAGGGAATATTTTCTTTGAATAAATTTGATGGAGGCTTGCACTTAATGCCACCTTCATTGTTGAAAGCAAATTCATCTTGTGAAAGACATATGGGTAGTTAATTTTTAATTGAAGACCCCACATTTGACATTTGATGTGATATAATGAATTGAGTGGATTATAAATACAATTTGAAAAAAGGAAATTTGATTTTTGCACAGACTGTTTGCTATATGGACCAATAAAATTACAGAAAAATGATATCTGAATAATTACTTAAAATAAGAAATAAATATAGGCTATAGGATTTTTGTTCAAGTTTTTTAATTCAACACTATGATTGGTTCAAGTAATAGCAAAAAAGAATTTGCATGAATGCATAAGTATTCCTACCTTTGGCCGAAACTAATTAGCCGATAGGCTTCCTTTGAGGAGAAACCCTTGACCTGAAATGTGTCTCACGCTAGATTCTAGTAGCCAGCATTTTTTATGTTGCCGCAATCAGGAAACAACTTTCGCATAAGAAAAAAAGATCACTCAAAACCGAGCTACCGCACGAAAGAAATTGCATCGCTGCCTACTTCCCTACACTGATCAGAGACATCGTGAGATTGAGTGGAAGAAAGATGGATCTGCAAAATCTTTTTGGCTCCATTTGATTGGTTTGAGAAATGGTGTGCAAAAGCGTTCACATAAATCAACCCTAGAGAACCCACGAAAAACAAGGTCTGGGGCACCCAAACCAAGTTCTTGGGGTTGTGAGTTATGAAGACATCTGTAGTTTGTAGGTTACAGGTGGAGGTTGAGATTTGATTATTGCTTGAATGCTGCTATGAGGAGAATGATAATGGGAAAGCTCAACGCATGTAGCTTAATAGTTTTTTGGTTTCGCTTCATTTTTTTAATTTACAACTCTTTCAGCTTGAATATGTTTGGTAGGTTAACATATTTTTGTTTTTGCTTTTGTTTTCTTGAAAGTACAACTCTTTCAGCTTCAATTGGATTTATTATTTGTGAGTTTGCAGGTGATGCTTTGTAAGAAATTTGCACGATCCTCTGAATGTCTTGCACAGCCATGGTAAATCCATGTATGTGGTTTCATGTTACCTGCGATCGATAGAATTGCGTGACACGACTGTAAGCTTCTTGGAATATTTTGTAACTTTCTTTTATTTTTCCCTTAAGTTTTAGATGGAAGGTTTGTGGTGATTAGTTTAAGATTTACTGTGAAATTGTTGAAAATGCAAGAACCCAGTTGTTTGGTAATCTTGGCAAGCTTACCAATATTTAGTATTGGGAAGCCTCTCCAACCAACATAAAACTTGGCTCTAGTGTGAGGTCTGAAACCCTAGATTTCATTTTTTAATTTATAATGAGCCTCAAGTTTTCACTCTCCCTAAAATCTTATCTAGGTACTATGGAAAAGGATTTTATTTCCTTTCTTGGTTTATAGCTTAGGCTTCATTTGTTAGTTGTGTGTATTATCTTGCACTGTCCAGAGATTGGGGGACAAGGCCAGAGAAAAATAAATGATCTGCAGTAGAAAAGAATTTAAATTTTCTCCCTCATGAGCCTCTACCATATAAATTGATTATGATGTCTGTTTCTACACCAGATAAGTCTGAAAGAAAGTATGCTGCAGTATAGGCTGTAAGTGCTAGAGATGCCTCTCACTTGGGCCTTATTTCTCCAGATGTAGTTCCAGACTTCTCTGTCATACATAATGAGTAGTTAATAATCTATTTTGCTGGAAAATGTTTGCCCCATCACAATTCAAATCCAAAAAAAAATGATCATTCATTGCAGAAATGACAACTTCAAAATGCAATAAAATAGAGGTCTTTGTCATTTAGAACAAAGTAGAAATTTGTGTCTTCAACAAATATTTGGATGGTTTATTTGTTCTGGTATTTTATTTTGATCAGTTGCTTTAGCAGTGTGATTGGTTTTAGAAATTTTATAAGATTATCGAATGGGTATGTTAGGAATTTAATTGCTCTTTACATAAAGTACTAATGAATTTATGAAACTGAAGAAGACCAATTTAATAATTCAAGATTTGCAAGTGTGCATATCAAAATCTCAGTTGATGGAATCGTTTTCTACTTTAAAATTCATTTGATTTGCACTGTGATGTAGTTTGGAATAATCATTTTGGCTCCAAAGTAAAATGTTTCCACAATGTGTTATTTTTGTAGAAAAATATTTTCAAGTTAAAATGATAAGTTAAAAAAGATTTCTTATAATTGTTAATGTAGTTTAAAAATGTATAAAAAAAATACTATTTTTAATATAAAATATTATACATTTTAAACTAATGTATCTTATATGCAAATATCAAATAATTATTTCTAATATTTCAACTTTTATATATATATATATCCTATGGGCTAACCCTTGCACTTCTTTAGTGCAAGCGCTAGTAATAAACATATGCCCACTGTATGTAAGTTAAAAGGCAAAAATTAACTTATCATTACTGTATTTGTTTGCATAACTCCGACGAATACAACGACATTCTATGGCGAGCAAAAATTTCGAGACGGGGTAATTGCAGCAGATCTGGGAAATAATTGTTTGTATTACTGAGCACAAATGGAGAACTCATCAGTTCTCAGCAAGCTCGTGAGCCATCTTCGTTATGTTTCCAGGTTTTTAGCTCTCGCTTATATTTAATTTTTGTTTTTGGTTTTACCCGTATATATTGACACCCTGGTCTGCATATATGATTATTGTTCTATAAAATGCAGTTTTCTTTCAGTAGTTATATATGCTTTATGAAGGAACGGATGACAATAATTCTTTTTATTATGCTACTCCTATTGCTTCTTTATGTGTAAATTGTGTTTGAGGGTGATGAATGAGAAGACTGAGCTAAAGTTTTTTACTGTTATTCACCAATGATATAGTAGTTATACATAGTGGCCTACAATGATACAGTACAGTGTGTTGAGGCTTATTTGGCTTTTTGGCGTGCTTGAGTGGTTTCATAAGGCCATCTATTAAAGGGAACTAGGAGCACTAGCCACGCGCAGGGGACAGTTTCATGATATTTTTAGGGTTTCGTAGTTGTTCAAAATAGGGTGGACTGATTTCTGGCAACAAATCGCCCGACTATGAGTGTCCAATCCCACTTATTTAGTTTTTTGATAAATTTGGTCAACAGGAGCATAATTTTGAGTCGGCTCCCGAGGGAGCTTCTTGTGTCAAATTCATCCAAAACTTGCATTAAATATCAAGGTATGGCTCACCCAGTTGTGGATGTGGTATATCATCTAATTTAACAAAGTTATCCAAGACTTGCACCTAGCTTCACCCTTCTAAAATACGACTCACCTATAAATGAATGTTGTATATTATTTAGTTTAACTCGTAGATATGTTTATTAATATAGAGAAATTGAACTTGGCTTTTTGATAGGAAAGCTTCATTAATTTACCACTTAACCTCATTCTGGTTTACATGTTTAATTCCATTTATTGAAATGCTAGCATATTTGGATATGGAATAACGTCTAAGGTCTAGATGAACGGAAAATTAAAACAATAATTGTTGTTTCAATTCACTCTGTTAGTTACCACCTAGCTATGATCCAATGGTAACGCGGTGCTCTGTAAATAATTTGTATTTGTTGTTATGTTGCGTGTTGTCTTGCAAGAGACAAATGAAAAGGCTGACGGGCTTCACATAATGGTATGACACTTCAGCAAAATGCCATTTGAATCAATAAATGCCACCATTGCATTGAAGGCTTTAAAAATTTCATTTTACTCTATTTTTATTAGAGATGGTTTGGCTATACTCCATGCAAAGTCTCTCTCAGCCAACATGATGACATAATTTGCTGAAAATAATAGGGTTTACATTTAAAATGTTTTAAGGTTTTCCTTTCTCATTCCCAAAAGGAACCCTTATCTCTCCAACCTTATTTTCCTTGTTGTTTAATATCCTTTTATTTCTGATGCTTCAAACTTCCCAATATGCCACACTGCCACATGTACCCAAAGGTATGTGGACGAGTGATGGTATAGAAGAGTAATCCTCTCAATATGTCAAATCATTTGATATACTCAACAGTATGTGGAAGAGATTGGCATTTGAGAGCAAAGTGATATGGGAGACTAGAGTGGGACTGAATATATTATATGGAAAGGTCTCAAGCTTGTCCAAGGCCTAGGCATTGGGGTTATACCCTCTTCACTAACCTTTCATGCAAACTCTAGCCTAGCCAAAAGTGATAGATGACTAGAAGAGGAAAGAGAAGAAAATAGAGTAATATATAGAGAAGTTAATTGCAAAGAAAAGTTTCTACAATCTTTTCACAGCTTCAATTTCTATAGCCCTCAAATATGCCTCTATGTTGTGACTTTCCAAGATATGAGAGAGTAATCAATTTGAATGCCATATTTTCTGCTCTATAGAGGGGGGCACAAATGCTAAAAATATAAAAATTATGGAGATAAATGTAAAATTTCTTAGCCTAACCCTAAGGCCTGAAAAATGTCTTGTCCCTAATGTTACTGTTAAAGTGCCAACATACTAACAAACTCCTTAAGCCCCTTTGTCTTGGCTGCTTTTTTAATAAAAAACAAACTCTTTAAGCCTAATGTTACTAGGGAAAAACCCTGATGCTAAGGTGTCAACATACTAACAAAATACACTAACCCTAAAAAATTTAGGGTTTATGGGTTAAGGTTTAAAAGAAATTAATTAAAAATACTCTTTTGGGCCATAGTTGGAGACTTGAATATTTGGGTGAAAGATGCAAAGCTTTTGAG
Source organism: Thuja plicata (assembly GCA_018584345.1). NCBI lineage: Eukaryota > Viridiplantae > Streptophyta > Pinopsida > Cupressales > Cupressaceae > Thuja > Thuja plicata. The sequence goes on from MU224107.1 coordinate 3,820,717, forward strand.
AGTTGATCTTATCCTATAGAATGTGATATTGCTCCCTGAAATGTGGTTGAACTATTGAATTTTGTCTTCAACTGCTGGAAAAATTGAAAAAGAACACTATAGAAATGGAGTAAATAACCAGAAATCGCAATATAGCACCATTAAATTACCATTTACTTGCATATCTTATTTTGTCATCGTAGAATTTCTATACTCATTAGTTTAATTTTTAGTCAAGTCGAAGTTTTTAGTTTTCTAAATCATAGTTTCAGAAACTCACCAAAAAATATAATTTATGATGATTTTTTAGTGCTTGGCCTTGGTGCCAATTTTTTGCATAAAAAATCCTAGTTTTTTCGTATTTATTGATCATCTCAATATTGTTAATGAAGATTTCAGAGCCTAGTGTTTAGAAAGTGACCTCTTGGCAGGCAAGTATCACACAAAAAGATAATTTGGAAGAAAAATACAACTTTTAAGCCTCTAACAGAATACTATAACAGCAAAAATGGCTAAATAGCTGATATGAGCAGTATAATGGCAGAGTAGAGTAATATATAGCAGAAAGAAATAAATTATATTATTTTCCATAGATGACCAAAAGTAGGTCAATGGGACCTAAGAGTGCAGTAGTTTACAATAGAAAGTTCCACGAAAGAAGCCTTGAAAGGCCCCACAAAGGAGAAGTGTTATCCTTTTTATTGCACTAAATTGATAAATTGATGATGTCTTACATTGGATCATGAATTTCATAGTTGCTGTCTTAAAGTTGCATGAATTGTTCAAATTCAAAAGAAAAGTATGCATACAACCTAGCAACTATAAACAGGAGAAAAGACTTGCATAAAGGTACATCCTTTTAAACTTTATTCAGATATTGAAGACAAATATCTTATTATTGCATTCATGATTTACACTTATGTTGTTCTCTAAGTATTGATTTGATTTAAACTTTCAAATTCAAAAAATTGGATCATTACATTGAACATTTAAAATGAATGCAATAAGCAAGATTTCCTTTATAGGTTACATCTTTCAGTGGAGAATACTGAGAAAATATGCAGTACTGAAAGTAAAAAGGAAGCATGCTAGTAGTATGAAGTAAGGGTCTTCATGCATTCCCTTGTCTTATGGTTATTGTCAAGCTGGTCTCCTACATGTAGAGGTTGAGCAAATAGAGTCATCTGGGTCTTCAAGACTGCTGCTTTGTCCCCTCCTAAGTCTTGTTTTTTACCTGCATCATGAGAGAGAAAATGGTGTTAGATCCAACTGGATCTAAGCAATGCATAAAACACTAACAACATACTACTATTATCAACACTTTCAGAACTGCTTATCAACTATGTAAACATCAATGCAATAGCAAGGTATACATCTGCAATAACTAAATAAAGTATCAAAGGGACATAGTTTTATGAAACCTTTTACTGCATATAGTTGTTATCGTGTATTAGGAAGAGGTTACTATTAAAAAAAGCATAGCATCCCTATGTTAGGTCAATAAACCCAACCAACAAACCCTCATTCATACATAAATGTCATCCCTCATGACATTTACATACAGACATGGATTTACTGATTGAATCCATCAACCTAACATAGGGATTCAGAACTGATTGTGTGCAAATGAGAGATGTCCACAAATTCTAAAGTATAATATGTAGGAAAGAGAAGAAGACACAACAGGATGATAGCGATGCAGTTATAGGAGATACATGTGAAATGAAATGATGCAGTGTTCCTAAATGAAAAATGTGACAACAAATAGAAGGTAGATTTGCAGGTTGAATGAGCACCATCAACTATAAATGCTGTTATCAAGTACATTAAAAGTGCAGAAGGAGAAAGACGGAAAAAGAGATCATTTTTTACTAATACTGTTTGCTCCATGTGCAGATTGAAGACTAAATAGAACACACAATCATTACAGTGTATGCAGGAAAGGTATATGTTTGCAATGAGCTTTATGTCATGAATTTGACCCATGGGAGTCATGAGCCCGTGCTCGAACCCCATGGGTAATAATTCAATATGCTGAAAAGATGCAAAAGATCAGGTACATGAACAAATTTCGTTGCTAAAAGTGAAAATATGTGTTATGAGTCTTGTTACATCTAGATTATTGATCTATAACAGAGTTGTCAAAAAAGATGTAATCATACATTCTCTGTCAAAACTCTTTAAATGATGCACTTGAAGCTTGCAGCCATGTATACAAGGCCAAGTTGTAACAGTCATACATAATGATCAAATCAAGAAGAAATGGCTACATCAAATTGATTAAAGTTCATTTTTAACACAATGAATGCTATCAGGAATCAAGCAAATAAACAGAGTAACGGTGTAACCAAAGCATATTTCAAAATTACAATGCTGGAATTTGAAGCATGTGGCATTACAACATAACAGTGAAGCTCCAAAATCTAGTATGAAGAAGCTGAATTGTTTTCAGCAGTCCCAAATTGAAGGAACATATACAGAGCATCATAGTTTCAAACAGTGGCTGCTATTAGTAAGAGAAAAGCTGAACTGAAGACTGGAGTACATGTATTTTAAGGTCAGATTTGCATATAAACTGAACAGAATATCAGTATGTTGAGAATTGAATCTGTGCAAAATCCATGTAATATTAATACAATAGAAAAATACAATGTGCATACAGACAGCAATGAAGGAGTGATAGCAAGTTCAGATGTTTTTAAAACAAAGGAGAAGAAACTGTTAGTATAATGGTTTCAACATTTACTGCTGGTTTTTTTTCAAATTTGTAAGAATAATCATGTGGGTACTTGAAGAGATGCTATTTTTATAATGTTTTTTGCCATTTAACTGCTGGTTTATCTACAGATTTACAAAGTCAGATTTACATCTATAGCCAAGCTATGGAAGTAACAATGCTGACAGTGAAGCAAAGGGAAAAAATATGAACAAAGATGTACTTTACGGGCAGAAAACAAAGTGGTTTTTATTTTGTGTCAACAAAGCATCATTTTTATGTGTGCAACTGAAAGTTGAAAAAACAGGAAGACAAAGATGTTCTAAAGCTGCCGACAGTATATAATGCAAGTAAAGATAAAAATGAACTTATCTTTTACTTTATCTTTGCAAAGTGGCTTGTTTCTTTTACTTTATCTTTCAGCCATGGTTTTAGCCAACTTGCAAAAGTTGTGAAGCTTATGACTGAAAGATGTCATAGCTTAAAAACTTGATGTATATTCCAAATCTTTCAGTCATATAGTTTCACGACTGTTGCTAAGATAACTGAAGGACACCCATAGAGTAATGTAACTGCAAGGTGCAAAGACCCACTTTGTAAATGGTGTAATAAATGGAGTTCATGCTCGAAGCTTGCGGTGGAGAAAATACAGAAAGATAACTTATCTTTAAAACTTGCAGATCAAGGATGGAGCCCGAGTTTGAAGTATGGAGTTCAAGTTTGAGTTCCTTCATACACCATGAGTATGAAATAAATCTGAAGATGTGGCTGGAAGAGGTCGAGATTCGAGACCAAGTAACACATCCCCATGTCTTTCAGCCACACTTCAGACCGACCCCAAAATCACAGCAATAAAAGATCCAGTTCACAGCCATCGAACAGACACTAGCTCAACTCCAAGTGCAGCCAAGATTCAAACATGTAGCGCCATTATTATGGCAGGGTCGAAGATACCGAGATTCAGCAAACAAGGGAAGATCAAGTTCTAATATCTTTATGAAATACAAAGTGAATGTTTGTAGTTGAAGACGCAGTGTAACGGAGAAATGCATGGAGGGCGCAATACAATGATAATACAATAGAACCCCAAGTAAAGAAACAGAGGAGGTCGAGTTCACTCCACACTAGCGCAAGCCCGAGTTCTAGTTCTCTAAATGATACTTGCAAAACGCCATAGATTATGGTGTTCAAACTTAACAGTAAAGCTAGAGGTGCAGCCGCGGATAGAACTCGAGTTCTATAATACATGCAAGACGCGCCATGCATACATTGCATGCGAAACAAGCAGCAAGGGCCTGAGTTCCAATATGACCCAGAAGGAATAATACACTCCAGTTGACAGAAGAAGCCGAGCTTTCCTAAAAACAGAGGCATAAACACGTTTTCAAAACTGCAGTATTAAAAAGAAATGATATGCAAGCAGCAGGAAGCCGAGTTACCTTTCTTAACTTGGCGGTATCATAGAGAGAAAAAGTCTTAGCTCCATGAACAAGTTCATAAGTTCGAGATAGACTCCAACAAACATCAAAGACCAACAGTCCAAAAGCATACATGGCGGCAACAACAACAAAACCCTAAGTTCTTTCAACACACAGAATACAATGCGATACAAAATGCCTATGTTCAATTCAATGGATGTTTGGAGTCCACAATGGAGTCCGAGTTAAAGTCCCTTTCAGACAAACAGTGCACGACAACCTTTCAACAGATGCCACGATACTTCTATCACATGGGATATAATGGATATTTTCGCTGATTGTATTCACCTTAACTTATGGGTTAGGGCTGATAACCTGTGGTGTCGACTTCATGTGTTGAAGTGATACATTGTATTAGTGTTTGTTTATATGGATCGGTTTCTTTGACCATAGGATATAATTTTAGGGTGGGATTTCATGTTCTAAATGTATCCTTAGGTATATGTTTAGATACACTATGTAATATATGTTGATATATATGGATAAGATGTAAATCTTAAATCAACATTAGGAGATATAGTTGAAAGCTAGATTTTAGGCATGATTTATGCCTTAGATTTAGGGTTTTAGAGAGATCATAAAGGGCTTGTTAAAAGCTATATGATAGGCATCAATTAGGCCTTAATTTCAGAGGATATGTCTGTTTTTGAGGCACTTTTTTGGGGGAGTACTCATTTTCGAGATTAGCCTTAGAGGCTATATATTCGAACTTCTTATTCATTGTAAAGGGTCCAGAATTTGGGGATTTTGAGGTATTAAGTGAACACATTGTTCCTTTGCCCATTTTCTTTGCATTTTGTAACCATTTTGCTGATTTGGAGATAATAAAGCTGGCTTTACCATTCACACATATTTTCTGAGTCTTGCATCTATCCTTTTCAAGTTTTTCTGCATCTAAGTGTTTATCCCTTTTAAGCATAGATTAGTGAATTGCTACAAATTCCTATTCTAGGTTTAAAGAATTGACCTTTTGCAGAATGTTATCTGTTTGTTGGTTGAATTATTCTTATTAGTGGTACCAAACCCTAATAAGGAATTGTAAACCATCCTAGGTGTTAAGAAGTGAAATCATTTGCAGAGCTTGGTAATGTGTGGTTTGTAGGTACAGTTTTATGATTCTGATAAGTCTGCATTCATCTATTTTGGTGTATCACCTTTATTAGTCAGTTTTCATTTTCATTTATCTCTCTCCGTTTTCCCAAAAATATAAAAGTCAGCATTAGGTGATATCCTGAATCTAATAGGAACCGGCCTAGAACCCGGAGATTCATTCTCTCATCCACCAAGGAGAATGTTTCCATGTTCCAACAGGATGGCTAGATTCTGCATCCAGCTATAGGCGCAATCCTGGTTGACAACAGTTTTTGGCACGCCCGGTGGGACCTGAACTGCTCCACAGTCCTTTGAAGTTATTATTTCTTATTGTTGTCGTGTTGTGGACAACAGTATTTTTGCCTTTGAGAAGGTATTTTATCAGCACCTGGCGACTCTGTTTGAAGGTTTTGCTGCAGATTCAGTTGCAGACTTATCTTAATGAGAAGAGCTCCTACCAGAGCCAACAGTGAAGGCTTCATTTACGAAGAGTTACAACCTAGCAAAAGAGGTGGAAGATCAGCAAGGAGAAACAGAACATCTCAAGCTGCAGGAGGATCATCCTCTCTTCTCAGGGGATCTGATTTTTCATTATTTGATAACCCTATCTTTGAAGATCAAGCTGCCATTTCTGAAAGCCATGAGGTAATAATTGAAGATTTTGGTTTTCCTGCAGATTTAAGTGTTATTGATAATTCTGGACCAAAATTACCCATTTTTGAAGAATCAACAAATGATCATCTCGTTGCTATATCATCCACAACTCCAGGATTGAAAAAATATCAAAGAAAGGTAACCCAATCTAACAAATCTGTTGTACCACCTGTAGTTCAGCAGCAAGTGCCACCAGTACAGATGGCTAGAAATTTGCCATTTGTGGCTTTCAATGCTGGCAGCTCGTTACAAATTGCTGTACATCATGATATTCCACCAGCAACACTAAAAGGTTTGTCATATTTTAATGGTGAGAATCATATTTCAGCAATTGAGCATATTAAAGATATTGCTACTTTATGTGGATTATATCAAGTTACCCATGATGATGTAGCATTGAAACTATTAGCAGCTTCACTTAAGGGTAAAGCGTTGATCTGGTTTAGAAGTTTGCCAGTTAACTCTATTAGTACATGGGATGAGTTAGGTACTGTTTTGATCAGTAAGTTTGAAGATAGATCAGATAATTTCTCTTTGGTTGAGTAGTTAACTACTATTAAGAGAGATATCAATGAGCATATTTCTGATTTCAACTTTCGTTTTCCATGAACTTGGGACAGAATTCCAAGATCTGTTAGACCATCTAATGATTATGCATTTCTTTTCTTTTTGAAAGCATTTAACCCCGATATTGCACTTATGATACAGTCTATGGGAGGTAATACTTTACTTGCTGCTTATGATGTTGCTGTTAGAGGTAAGAACAGCTTGATACAAGCTGAAAAATTACCTCCAAGGCCTCCAATGCCTTATTGTGTAGAAATACAGCCAGTTGTACCGACTGCTATACCACTGATAGCTGTTATTCCACCAGTACCAACATTAAATATGCAGGTTGCAGTGGAGGAATATGTTGCCACAGCTCCTATCAGGGAGTTAAAGGACACAAGTGACATCATGATGATGACTCTTCAGAGCTATGGTAATGAGATAACGAATCTGAAGAGGCAGCAAGGCCAATACAATAGGCCTCCTCAAGCAAATTACTAGTAGAATAGGCCATTGAACCAAGCTTCCAGTTCAAACCAGCCAAGGCAAGCTCAAGGACAGCAAAGGAATTATGGTCAAAGAGCTGGTCAAGCGTACAATTACGCAACTCCTAGTTTTCCAAGGAGTTAACGGTAATTCCTCAAAATAACTATGTACAAGAAACATAATGGTGTAACACATGCAATGATGAGCATTTTTGGCTAGATTGTCCTCACGCACTTGAGGCTAGAAGGTAAGATGTTTTGAAGGGACAGCCGGTTAATAATCAAATAGAGGTACATTATGACCAAACACAACCTCAAGGTAATCTTGATGTTTCGTTAGTGAATTTTAATGATGATGACACTGTTTTAGCAGCAAATTTTGACCCAATCAAGTGTGGAGACCTGTAGCAGAAGGAACAAGGTCAAAAACCAAGGTTGGAAATGATCAACAGCCAAATGATAAGGTACAACAGCCTGCTACTACAGTACAGCAGCAAACGAAACAACATTCACAAGCTCAGAAAGGAGCAGAACATCCTATTCAGACGGCAAGTGAGTCTGCTGTTTTAAAACAGCACCAAAAAGTGAGTACACAGAACTTCAATATTGTAGATCATTTAAAGAAGACAAATGTTCCTTTGTCCATGTGGGATGTTCTGGCTCTTCCAGGCCAAAGGGACATGTTACAAGAGGCATTACAAGCACTCACGCTATTTGACGAAGCTTTATCTCAGCAAAACCCTAAGGTTTTAGTTGCTGCAAATACAAGTACATCCCAACAATCAGCTAAGTTAATCAAACCTCCTCCATTTTATGTCACTGTCATTATAGGACAACACTTAGTTCATAAATGCATGATCAATTCTGGTGCCACTAGGTCGGTTATGCCTAAGAAAATTGTTGACTAGCTAGGCTTAAAGTATGAACCACTTGAAAGGGGAGTAGTCCAGTTAGATGGGACAGCAATGGCAACTGTGGGAGTCATAAGGAATTTAGATTTAACACTGCATGCTTGCCCTAGTTTTTCTGTTCCTATGGATGTGTATATTATAGATTTGCCTCCTAATTTCTCTATATGTTTGTCACGAGAATTTACTACCAAGATAGGAGGCTACTTATCTGCTGATTGGACTCATATGCTTTTCCGCACCAGGTACGGTACAAAAGTCACTATACCCTCAGAACCCATTGCAAAATTATGTGTTGAACAGTATGTTGCTAGTGTTGGAAACGATTCAACAATTGTATTATTTGATCAAGAAGAAATATCTGATATTTTTGAGGCTCAAACACAAGTAAGTTTCCTGATATGCTGTTAGATGATTGGGCAACTGACAATGTAAGAGTTTTAGATGAACAGATTGAAGAGCCAAGTTTGGGTAACTATGTTATCCATGAGATTTCTGACTTGCTTCCAGCCATGGAAAAGGATGCAGATTTAGATCTAGAACAACAATCTAATATTGCTTGGAAGTTATTCTTTGATGGTTCACACAGCAAAGTGGGTGCAAGAGGGGCTTGCATGCTGGTTTGTAAGAACCCCTTGTGGCTCTAACTTTGACAAACACTGAACTGTGGTTTATTGTAGGCAAGCTCTGATACCACTGTAATATCCCTTGCCCAAACTGACTGGTTTTTTTGCTCAAGGAATATTGTCA